>VICI01004017.1:0-11836 GCA_019593645.1 Akabosia matsudoensis
TTAGCTTTTTTTCTTAGCTTTTTTGCTAAGCTTTTTCTTTAGCTTTTGTTCTGTACTGTTCTTCTGTTCAGCTACGTCTTTATAGCTTTAAAAGCTTTTATTTATTTAAATGTACCTTTTGAATTTGATTCGCGGTTTCATGGTTTGTATAAATTATTTTAAAAAAGTACGTGTAAACAAACTTTTAATGAAACATTCCTTAAAAGTTCCCTTTTATTAGCCGAGATTTTGCAATTAGAGTAAGGAGGAAGGTCCACCATTGTTTAGCATAAATTGTTTTATTTTCCAACGTTTCGACTAAATTCTTGAGTCTTAGTCTTTATTAGCTGATGATTACATTAATAATAATTAGTTTTATATACCCACCTAAGAGATACTATATTAGCTGATGGTTTATGTGAGAAATTGTCGGCACAAGATAGGTTTACCGTTCTATCATTCAGCAAAAATAACGTGTGAATTGCGTCATTGCAAGCGTCACTTCCTTTTCACACGACTTGGATGGAACAATTTGGCTAAAGTGGTGTTTTTGATATCTCTTCTTTCAAATTTTTTTGGCATATGTCCAAACTAAGAAAGAAAGCAAATGCACCTCAACTGAATCCCGAAGTGTACGTATCTTAAGTTTCCTCTGTTATGATTTTGAGTAAACGACCATTTGAGAACACCGTTTACCCCTCTTTTTCTTTGGAGGTAAGACGATCTTTTCAAGCTGTGATATCGAATGACTAGTCTAACAGAAGAATTCAAACAGTATTGATGATGATATTCTAATGTTAATACATGCTCTATTGTCACATATTTTTTGGTAATCATGGCTGTAGCATAGCATGAGTGCTCATCGTTTCATGAAGGTATGTAAGAATAATGTTTAAGTCCACACTATTCACCAGCTAAAGATGAAGCTTCTCACGGAGCAATGCTGACAAAATGGCAGGCAATAATCCTATATCGAATGGTATTTAAAATATAATGCTGTGGTTTGTTTCATAGAGCTACACATTACAAGTTACAATTCAATTAAGCATTGCTTTTACCATGTATAATTTACTACATTACATTGCAAAAACGACAATCAAATTTAGCCCGGCACTAAGGATAGGATCCTTTAGTAAACTAAATAAGTATTCCATGCCGAACTTTGTCAGATGTATGTAATATGTAATACATTTATTAACGCTCTTTTTATAGGCATTAGGCCTGTGAAGAGGGGTTACCAGGAGTGTTCCGAAATATATTTTTAAAATGAATGTTGATTCTTGGTTTTATATGGTTACTTAGAGTTACTTTGTCAGATGAATTGTACCTACCTATGCTACTTACGGGCATAATGATATTAACCAATAACCAATCATTTTAGCACCAAGTGTAAAACTACGTTGTGTCATGGCTTACCGTGCAATTTCTGGTGCATTTGCTGTTGCAAGCTACTCCTTGACCCTAACGATATACTAGACGAACTGGAATCCATTATTTGTCCAGTATTTGATCCTCCAGCCCCAACACTGCCAGCAGTTGTTGTCGTCGAGGAGGTTGTGGGTGTGGACGCTGCTGTTTCCGGTGCTTCAGGAATGGCTACAAGCATTCCGGTATTTGTTCACACTACAAATTTCAAAATTAGTTTGCAAATTTATTTTGAACCATTTTCGTGCATTATAAATTGAAATTCCTTAATGGTACACTGCAACTAGCATCTTTGAAACTTACACCAAAGAGAATATTTCCTAATAGCCATGTTATTCCCCTGAAAGGGGATCAAAGATATTGGTCGAAACGTAGGGTTAATAAACAAGAAAACGCTCGTTGTATTCCTACCTTCATCTCATTTGATAATAGCCATTTTCCATAAACTCCGACCATCACAAGAAAATCCGATCGACATAGTTTTTACATAGAGTAAAATACATTTTTAATAACATATTTTGCCGTATTTGCACGATTACTATGGGCTATTCCATAGACGAATGAATAATGGATTCTTTGGCTTTACTATGGAAACCATCTTTTTTAAGGTACGAACCCGTTTTACAAGTTTCCAATACTCAAATTTCACAAAAGTAGGAAATACATACATATGAACCTGATTTTGCTTTATTAGTTATAGAGTTTGGTTGGTTTAGTTCACGAGTCATGACACATATATTATCATCAATGTTGAATCGGGTAGTTAGATAATGCAGCCTTGTCACTTGTGTACATGAGGTGATGAACTTGCTCCTTTGCTAATATTAAAAATGCATGAGTATGTGGTCGGGTATAGAGAACCGCCTTCTATTTTAAGCACAGAAACGAGCCTCTTCGCTGCTGCTGCTTTCTCCGTGTGATATTTTCCCTCACAATCAATTGTAATTCTCCTCTTTCGAGCTACCGAGCCACGCCATAACTTATACGTGAAATCAGTTACTCACTGAAGAAGTAAAAACAGTTTTGCGATAAAGAAAGTAGCTCCGCTACCTCTTCACACAGAAAACTTATGCCAACAAACACTAACAACGCCAAACCACCCAGACGACTGACTGCCTGTGTATGACCTTGAAAGAAGTCATTGTCGACTCACTGACAACGTGGTTGCTCGTGTACTCTTTGATAGTTATGATATAATGATGGATAGAATGGTGCTAATGTCTCCAAGTATGCATACCTAACCTAAATTAATACATCTTTTGTAGTATAACAATTACAATTATAAACGAAACAAAAATATCTGTCTTACCTTACCAACTGTAAGTCGTTGAAACAAAATTATCCGTTCTTATGAAATATTCGTGGCCAAATACCGTATTATTCATACCCCAGAGACGAAGTTTTATTTCTTCGTCGTCAGGTATGAATCTTAAAACCTGTTTAGGTTAACCGTTTAAGTAATAAACCATAGGTAATAAAACATTTGCACTTTAACAGTATTCAATCCTGTTTCACTTTCACCACACCAAACGCACGCTAGAGTTTAGTTTTCATGAAAATCACCTTTCTAAAATGTTAAATAATTGAATCGGATGTTCGTTTGATTTTCGGATTAACATCGTTCAGCAAAAACTCTTTTAATAATCTCGGAAATAAGAAACACATAGAAGGTTTCCGAAAACATCAAATAACAAAGGACAGACAACGCATACTTCACAAGTTTCAGTGAAGACCCAAAACACATAAATTTAACATTCTGTAATAATTATTGTCTGCTATTTTCATGATCAGAATACAATTAGAAAAAGTGGAGTAGAATATTTATAATGTTGAGATTTTTTGTTCTATGAACATGGGTATAACGAACTTTTGGATATAATATCGGATTAATTTAGTTTAAACTGATTTGTTGACGACAATATATCAATCTTTGGGAAATATCAAGTACTCGTATGCGCGTTTATTTCGACTATTTAAAATAGATATGGACAGGTCGTCGCCAGCGCTGACCTGGATATTTTTCTCGACTTGATGATAAAGTGATACCAAAACGTATTTATCTTATCCTTACAAATGAACTGTTTAGATTTGCAATTTGGTGGATACAGGTATTTTAACTTTTTCTGGACAGAAATTAACTGTTAATGAAACAAGACGTGCTGGGCATGGACAGATTCAAATTACAACAGAATAGTGGTATGAATCAAACAGACAAAGGCTAGTTTAGAGAATTGTTGGAAATACAACCGGCTCAGCCTGCGGACATTGTATGACTGAGTAAAAACAAGTTGAAAGAACTTACTGCAGTAGTATTGTTTAGCAGAACACACAAGTACGCGAGAAAAGGAAAATAATCTGGTATGAGGGGCTTCAAGAAAGAGAGACCTTATTTGAATCCTGTGCATATAACGGAAGTGTGTATGGAGCTATGTAAGCAGATGTGGATCTGCTTTCTCCCTTGTTTCGCGGTAGCTTATACTCTACTTTCTCCTCCAATGGTGTCGAAGCACCCACCACCACATGAGCAATAGTAATACATTTTCAAAGTGGAAACCTGTGTGGATGGAAGTGAGTGTTGTTAGGACAACGGTAACACAAGAGTCCTAGTAATAATGGCAGAAATTAGCGAGGAAGAGGGAACGTTGAGCTAGCTTTAGTTGGCTCATGCTCTACTAACTTGTGTAAGGACGAAAAGCGATAGCTTGATGTGATAATATAGAATGATGCAAAGAGAAAGTACCAAACACCGACAGTAATTTTATATTTCAAAGCATCTGAATTTTCACCTGTTAATACTTTAAATCTGATAGGATGCAATACATTAAATATAAGGTTTCATTTCTGAGAGACCTCTAATTTTCCCCGAAATCCAACACGAATTATCAACCTTTAAATGTTACTTCACGACTGTTTCTTTGTTTGTTGTGCTACATACTAAAAACGTGTTTACTTTTTGACCAAGGATCAAATGCTTTCCCTCTACGTTATGTCCTGCAAAATAAGCTTTACTTGCTTAGTACTAAAAAGTGTGCAAAGGGGGAATAGTAATATCAAAAGTTATCAATACGAATTCCAGCTAATTTACAAAGCATATCATTTACCTTCACAAATATTTACCAGTATAAAGCCAGCATAAATGGGTGGGTATCCATCTGTTTACTTAATTTATTTCGATTATGCACCTATGTTACTGGTATACGATCTGAAGTAACTTTTTTCAGTGTCAAATTAAGTAGGTAGTAGACAATTTGACCAACAGTAAGGTTTCCATGAAAAATACTAATTTCAAGAAAAATCATCAACAGATTTTTATTTCTTGAATTTATTCTAGGGTTGAAACAGGTTTCATGTCCGAAATCGGTACCCGGTCGAGTCTGGGTCCTTCAGGTGTATCCGGCGGATACCGAGGTCAGGACTCGGCCGGGTACCAGGTTTCTTTTGGTACAAAATCTGGGAAGCGCTCACAGTCCATCCAAAGAACTTTTTGGTTTACCTTATCGTAAAACATTATATCTCATCATCACATAGTAATTAGTTGAGACATAGGACCCTGTATTTAGCCTTTTAATACTTTAATTCATGCATGGAGTACGATTTTACTACTGCATATGAGCAGGCAAATTATGGAATACATCGCTTGTTGCTTAGCAACCAAACAAGCGTAAGAATTTCCCTTGGCGTTCGCATAACGTAGTTTAAGGCAGTCTTCGTAAACAAGGGAGGTATAAAAAAACTTTCCTCAAATCCAAAGCAACCGCATCTTGTGAGGTTTATTGCCAGTGGTAATGTACTAACTCCCCAGCACATACATTTTTAAAATCTACAAATAAATGAGGGAATATTCAAAGCTAAATCGGAGATTCGGTGCAAAGCTAGCTTCAGCTTTGAAAAAGAACCAAAAAACTTGATAATGTATTACTTTTGATCAATTTAAAAGAATACTGTTTTTACCGTTCTATCAAAAATATGGGAGCAAATACGAAATATATTAACTAAAATGAAATTCCAAAATCGTTAAATGCGGTACCAGGTTAGTATAACCTTTCGGTATCGTCATAAAAATAGTCAATAGAAATTTTTTCGTGCCCGTTCGAAAATTCTGTGCTGAGGAGCTGGCTAGCAACTTGACGGATGTTGGCAGGAAAATTGCAGAATGGTAAATGAAAATTATTGCTCAGAAAACGGCTTATAATTTGGAGACCGGCTACTAAATGAAAATTCTATCAGCGCCGGGAACAAGAACAGATAATGGGCTTTCTTTTAAGCTATTGCACAAAAATATTGGTTAAGTAGACTCAGGAGAGAAGTGTACTCGCAAATGGCAAGTGTTTTACTACTTTTTACTGTAAATGTTTCTAACGAAATGGAGTATCGAGTCAAGTTAGTGTGTGCAGAGCCATCGTCAGCCTACAAAGCGCCTCCTGCGAGCGCCTCCGTCTAGAGTCATCATATAACTACAAGTCGCCTCCGAGCAGCGCCTCCTGTCACATCCACCGTCAGCAGCAGGAGCTTCATTCGAGTGCATTGGGGCAACTTGAGAACTAAAGTCAAGCTGGTCTATGGAGCCTCCGTAGACAGATAGATAATTCGCATTCATGTCTTTTGTTTATGTTTCCTTGGTTTACCAATTTGTATCGTGTACTCAATACTCAAAGTAGGTCAAGTTCATGCACGTGTCCTTTCTTGTTCAATATTTTATTCAGGGCAAAACTACCTGTACGTTCGTGTATGTTTCATTCTAAGTAATCTTAAGTTTTAGTCTTTTCGTGATATATGTTTAAGGTAGGAAATTGTCTAACTCAATGTAAACCTATAAATACGAGTGTCTTACGACACATCTCTTGTCTGGCTAACCATTACCTTTCTAGAAGGCCTGTCGCTCAACACGTCTGTGACGCAGGCAATAAACTCATTCCTTTTAAACTTACCTACCGTTGTACCGTTACCGTTTGAGTTTACCATTTATTTACCGTTACCGAAGTCGTTTTACCGCAGAGTTTTTACCGATCATCTAATTTTTTCCATAGCCATTCCAAATATACAGTCCACTTACCATTCAAACTTTTAACATACAGTCCATACCACATCAACCTAACTGGTCACGTTATCGAGCCTTCAGTAAAGTACACTTTTCTCCGAAATAACTGACCGCATGACATTGATTTTCGTATCAAAATGTTCGTCTCTGTCAGCATATTTTATATGCAAATAGTATACAAAAAAATTTGCGTTGGTAAGGGAGCCGACCCCCAGAGCTCCCTCTTAAAAATACCGGGTGCCTGACTAGTATACTCACTTAGTCATGGAATAAATACAAACTACCCGGACTCGGCAAACTGGGAAATTGCCGGACTCGTTTCCTCCCACACATACCAAGTATTAGTAAACATTGATTTCGGGAATAAAGCAAGCATATTTCATATCTATACTTTCAACAAATCAAAGTGGGCTTTGTTTCTCCTTGACACACATATTCGCGTTGTTCTTACGATAACTTGTTTTACGAATTAGTGATCTTATTGATTCGGTATTCTATGATGTGTTGTTCAACAATAGTATATTGTAGGCCTCCTGTTGATGGTAAACACTCGGTCTTTTTAGAGTTATCCTTTCAGACAAGGCGAGCCTTTTCCATTTAAATAATCTGCTCTAGTGAAATCTACAAGTGTGATTCCAATGAACACTTAGCATTACATTCTGCCCTATAAAGAGAAAACTTTCATAATTTTTTTTCGTATATGATTTCCTGGAAAACCATGACTAACCCTTTACCAAATGATCTTCGTTCCAAGAATCCTATCCGGCCTAAATTCGCAGTTCCAACAACATCATCTTCATGCTAACAAAGGTTTTTTTTTCTACCCAGTATGGTCTATATACTTTCTGGACGTGTTTACAAGGAAAATCTATTTTTAGGTCGCTTTGACACAACCTACGCGCACTATATCCCATTAACTTCAAACCCAACAAAAAAAAAAGGAGAAAAGTTTCCCAGTTACATTTTTGGTTGTGTTCCACCAGTTTCTTTGCATGCATTCTCGTCAAGCTTTGCTCTATTCCCCCAGATTTTACTTTCCCAGTGTAAAAAAAAGGAATATATGTGACTCAGTAGACAAGGTAGCAACTTCTAGAGCTTCCATGTCCATGAGAGCATATGCCTATGGAGTCTTGAAACTGCCAACAGAAGGAAGAAGGATTTAGTTTCCAAATATAGAGCAAAATAGGGCAACAACTCAACGCGTGATGGTTTTTTCATCTACATTTCACGGAAATTATTTTGTTCAGGAGCAAAAGTCTATGTATCGTTCACTCAAAAGGTTGAGGCAGCATTATACTTTCACAAGTACCTATGGCGTATAGATGAATACTACTAGTTGATAAAAATAGACGCTTTACACTCAAGTGAATTCTATTTTTAGGCATGAAGAAGGAGAAAGTAAATCCAGCAACGATGCTAGCATAATATTTTAGAGGGGAACTTAGTAGTAATATCTTCCAAAAATTGTAATCTAAAACATTGATGCGCGCAGAGTAAAAATAGAAAAGCGCTCGCGTCGAGAACTCGTGGAAGCCAGATAGTTAGAAAACATTGCGAAACTTTCCATTGCTGAAATTCCTCAGATAGCATGTTATTTTGCAAATTGTGTTTATTTCGCAGCATACAGATAAACATATTATATGCGCCAGAAGTTAGTAAAGGTCAAAGTACACGCAATTTTGTGGAATTTGAGGCAGCGGGTAAATGATTAATGCCAAACAGGGTTGAAATGGAAAGAAACGTATTCAGGATTTTCTTTTGTATTTGATTTGATCAATAGTCAGAACATGAACCTTGTAAGAGATTGATTTGATATGTAAGTAAATCTAGGCTAGGTGGTAAATATATACATTAGGTTGGTGTGCGTGTTCAAATTCGTTATCCGTATAGTGATCATCTTGCAAAACAATTTCCAGCCTCATGAGGCTGAGGCCTCAGTTCAAAGTAAAAGTACCGTACTTCCTCGAATTATAGCCGTACCACTGGCCTCTAAAATACCCTGCATGATTTCCAATCATACCTAAAAGAAGTGTCCCAATTACAAATCAGAATGATTAAAATGTCATTGCGAACTAAAATTCATACTCTTTCTCATACTCTGATTCATATTCATCTCAGATACGTTTTCCAGTATAAAAAAACATCTTGAACCCGCTATAGCCGGCTGCCTACCCAGAAGGTTTTCCGACGTTGTCCATTACGGCCGCGCTATAACATACAAGGAGGAAATACAGGTGTACGGTTAGTTAGTTGCATATCTTCACTCTTTGTCTGCATATCTGTGGGCACTCGTATGTTTAGAGCAGCTTTTATCGAACTTAATGCAGCAATGCTTTCGATCACCGAAGAGAATTTAACGGGTTTTAATCCAATTGTTTAAAGTCAAGGCCGTGGTTCAGGAGGCAACTTTCGTTTTTGGAATATATTTTTGGTAGAACGATGTCTTAAGTCGTTTTGGTGAATCCTATCGCTTTTTGGACCAAATATTCACTGAGCTAGACCATGACTTATTGTGATGTGTTTGGAAAGTTCACAATGAAGTTTTAATTATATTCGTCAGCTATTTGTAGATAAAAGCTTTTAAGTTACAACTAACATATGTAAGTATGAAGACGAAACCGAAGGCAAAGAAGGTGAAATGAAGAATAACATCTACGAAATGAGCTACAAAAAGATAATAGAAAAGGAAAATCTTGTAGTAGAGTGAAGAGGAAGGTCCGCGAGTGTTTAGCACGAGTTGTTATTTCCCAACGTTTCGACATTGAAACGAAAGGAAAGGAAAAAGAAACATTGGCCGTTCTCATTTGAAAGATTGCATAGAAATAATGAAAATCTGGCAACGAGAACCCAAAACGCGAAAGTTGACCCCTGGCCCACTAGAACCCTTCACTATTCGGGCTGAAAAGCGATAATGGTCTTCCCAGAGACCTAAAGCATCACTTAATGAAGTTTAGTCAAAATCAATACAAATAAAAAAATTGACTCCTTCCTGACCCCGACCCCGGGTAAAAATTAATTGGTTTCTTGCCAGTGACCAAGTTTGCATTAAATTACGGTTTTACTTTACCAAGGTTGCTGATAATCGGCCCCAGTCAATCGTCCTGTAGAGCGTCAACAGACGGACGGGTCGTCAATTAGAATGTATTGTGCAAAAATGCAAAAAATAAGTTTATAAATTTTAAATATGATTTCATTTCAAAATCAAGTAATCTTCCTCTCTGGGCAGTCTACATACTTCAACCCTGACTGACTTTGCGCAATATCCATCATAAACAGGCAAATGCCACGCTTTTGGACCATTTAGTATGGTTGCGGTGGCTATGATGATTGCACAATCTGTTCATGAGTTTCCTTCGAGTTATGAAATTCCTCATTTTATTCGTAAAAGAAGCTCCGGAATGGTTTTTAAATCAACACAGTTTGCGAACTTCTTCATCAATGATTATTGTGAATCTGAGCGGCACGTAATGATGATTTTGGGCTATCAACAGGTTGGCAATATTATAAAATCTCTTTCTTGCAGTTGGACTGCAGAATTAAAATTTATGTCTATTAGCAATCACCATGGCAATAAGTACGAATTATTTTCTTGAAAGCAAGAAAATCATATCAAAACTTGTACAATGCTTGTAATTAGCGTGAAAAATCATACCCACGTGAACGCAGACTGGTTGCAGTGGTTCACGTGTTTGATCTAGAAATTTGGTGAGCGAATGTAGCAACTTCACATCGCTACTTGTTAAAATTTCCATAGTCTAGATAAATAATTTTGAAAATCTCAATTACAATGGAGCATTTATTACCCTAGATCTAATCCAAAGAAAGTCCATTGATTCAGATTCAGCTTCACCCGCACAGTTACCAGGTAGGTTACCTAGGCAACCTGTATGTCAGCTGTGGTCCAGGTGCTTTGCTTCACAGTTCACAGATGACAGAAACACATTTTGCGTGACTTTGAGCAATAGTGCATTTAGTGTTTAGACGAATTCGCTTATGAACCGGTAAATTGATTACCTGTCACCTGTCTGCTTAAGGTTTAAATGCTCTCGCACCAATTTTTTGTAGTCGATCATGAAATATGAGGAAGTGGAACTTGGTCATAAAACAAAACCGAGTGTCCTACCGGTAGTAGCCGCAGCCGTTATATTCCCCCTGACTGTGATATTTTGGGCTTTAAACCACTATGGAGGTGTTATTGAAAGTGGGGAGGGGGATTGGGAAGACGAAGGACTCTTTGCGGGTAGGTAACTTTCAAGAGAGCTATGCTCATAGTTTTTTAAAAAGTTAACTTGGTTCAATTTCTTCTGAATTTTTATGCAGGAGCTTCACCAAGTCGTTGGTTCTTTGCTGTGGCGATACCTGTTAGTCTGACCCTGTATGCCTTGAGAAAGAAAAGTCTCAATGGTAGTGGAGCTGCACTGGGTATGTTACCGTTAAACGATTAATAGACGTCATTAATGGCCTTTCCCTCAAATACTGTGAATTGTATTTTCAGCTTTGATCGTAGGATTCTTTTTGACTTTGAGCAGTTATTGTTTCACAACGCTGTTAATGGTATTTTTCTTATCTTCATCGCGCGCTACCAAATTTCGAGCCAACAAGAAGCGGATGTTTGAGGAGGATTTCAAAGAGGGTAAAATGTTAGAATAACAGCGCTAAGAGTCTATGTAGGACATGGAGTCAGTTACTTATCTGTCCTGTTTTGTCATCAAATAAAAGGTGGGCAGAGAAATTGGATCCAGGTGTTTTGTAATGGAGGAATGGCTACTCAATTAGCCATAATTTATATTTGCGAAATCGGGTTTGGTCAGCGCCCCATAGATTTCGAGTCGGACTTCAGGGGCTCTTTCCTTGGTATTGGTATCTTGGGCGCATTAAGCTGCGCCAACGGGGACACGTGGGCATCTGAGATAGGTAGTGTCATAACAACAACATCGCCAAGACTCATCACAACTTGGAGACGGGTTCCACAGGGTACAAATGGCGGAGTGACACTGGGTGGATTACTTGTTAGTTTCCTTGGTGGATTAGTTTTAGGGATTACGTATTATCTTTCAATTCTGTTTGGAGTTGATTCTTCAATATTGACCAAGTGTCCACCTCAGGTCAGTTATCTAAACTACAAAATTGTGTTTATCACACGATATTATGGAGATTTATGATTTGATTTTCGATTTGTTTGAATTTAGTGGCCTGTTATAATTGTGGGGGCTGTCGGTGGGCTTTTTGGAAGTGTTATTGACTCATACCTCGGAGCAATATTTCAATACTCAGGTAATAAATTGAAACCATCAAGGCAAACCACGTTTGTAAAGAGCTGAGTTTGTATACTAATGTTTAAATATTTCAGGGTCTGATCGACATGGGAAAATTCATGAAGTTCCCGGAAAAGAT
>VICI01004018.1:0-11836 GCA_019593645.1 Akabosia matsudoensis
TGTACCATTTTCAACGGAAACAATCCCCTCTGGAAAGGAACTGTACTTACAATGATGCCAGAGTTTTTATATTCAGAAAAGTATCAAATCAAGTCTTAATGAGATGCAATTTGAAATTGAAGAGGATGCTTCAAACAGGTTTGTGGCGGTGAAAGTATAAAAAAATTAACTACCAATAAGGTTGGAACCGTAAGAATTTGTCTACAGTTATGTAATATTTTTATTGCCAAACTCCAAAATACTTACATTTCCACGATGGTCATAAAGAACAAAATGACTTAACATATGTTAAGCTATAAGATAAAAATGCTTAAGTTGAATTACAGACAATGCAACAGAACGCTAAACAATGAAGACGATTCATACGGTGTTAAAATGTCTTCCTGGAATAATTCTCTACAGCATCGATGTGTTGTCTTCAATGCCTTATGGTATTATTCAAAATGAGGTATAAAGTTCAAGGATAATAAATAATGTGTAAATTTAGAAAACCTGCACAAAGTCGGGAGCATACTTGTCCTTTTCCTTTGGCTTATCTAGCCTACGTTTATGAATTGCGAATCAAGGATGTAGGATTGAATTTTTCCACAAAATAGACTCAACCCTTATACAAATATATCATTTGAATTTTACTGAATCTATTCTATATCTTTCTCTCTGATAACTACTTAATTACTTCGCTGCATATGACTTCATGCAAAGACATCAAATCTTTAGTTTCTCTGATAAAATTTTAATGAACAGTTTACTTTCATTTAGGTCAGGTATAACATAATGGACATGTTGGACGAAGGTCAGGCCCGCGCTTGCATTGAAAACATGTTATATTTCTCCTAGTTGAAGATGATACACAAGCGCAAATAACTTGTGAATAAATAAATTTAAGTGGCCGTATTCGTCTGGGTTATAATATATTAGCAGAAGAGTACATCAGGTATGTTTCTGTAGCTAATTAAGATTGGTTAAGATTTTTACTTCCAAACAAGGACGATATACTATGTATGATGTTGTTCGTATGGTCTCAAAAATGAATACATAAAGTTAGGACACATGTACTTCCAGATTTCTACACTGTGCGTTGATATTTTTGGTCATTATTTAAACTGGACGCTAATACTAAAGCCGCAAGCTACAAGGCTATTTAGAGTGTACATCCAGCTACTTGGCAGATATCAAAAGGTTGTCTAATGAGTGTTTTTATCGCGCATCAGAACGTATACGAATTTGCTACTCTGACTTGGAGTATCTAAAGAACATAAACATACGATGTTATACAATTTTTGTGTTTCATGAATACAACCGAATTATTGTATGCTGTTGCTCCTGCCAAAAATGACACAGGGATTAGTTGATTTTGTGGTATTTTTTATTCACGTAAATTAGTTCCGTCTCACTTCATGGTTTCTCTATGTCTTCATTTAATTATAGAATGTTTTTAAAATAGCGATTTTGTATTCTTTCAAATATACATATTCATATTATATTTTCATTAACAATATAGTATGTATGTACTTGATTTCAACCGTTAACAGAAGAACATAAATTTTCTCATCTTCACCTTTCCATTCGTTCGTTTTAAACCTTCACCACCTCTGGTACACAAGTTTTATTCGTTTTGATGAAAACAGAAACTTTAGGGTACGTAAACAATCTTTTATTACACCATTCGTACATTATATTTACGAAGAATTCTATTCTTTAGGCTTGTATACAGAATAATTTTCCTTTTGGTGTATCCAGATCAGTGATCTGACACTGTAGTAAGTACTCTGATCACTCGTTTTTCATATATAAATCAATACGAAAAGCGAAACATATCAAGACGAAAATAAATCTCTAACGAAAAGTATCCTCTGCTATACTACACATAATATATCTAAATTGTAGAAAATACGGAATGAAATCGAGACTACATATCATCAGTATGATTGTATCACCAACTGAGGAAATAAGAAATACAACAGGGAGAATTTGGGGGAATGACTTTTAAAGGTATTTCCACAAATATGCAGGGAAGCTACACGTATCTCATAATCTAATTGTTACTTCCTTTCCTGTCGACACTTACGACAACGGAAAAGCTCTCTCATTGCATGACAAAATACGTCCAAGAAAATTTGAGGCTAGCAAAACATTGAATGACACGATTGGGAGACTGTCCCTGTGGAATTACTTTTGACGGGGAAGCCTTTTTTCAGAGTATAATATAATGGAGGATAGAATGAGTATATATAGTTGTTAAGCTGGTGAAAATGATGAAACATGAGGACAAAGATACATAAAACAGCTCTTTCTTAGCTATAACGGTAAAATTAGCTAGTAGTAGATTATAGCTTTATATTACTGCATAGCAAATTTCTAATACATTGTTTCGTTCATATTAGAAAATTGTAACTTTCTACTCACTGTAACACATTTTAAATATTATCTATAAACATTAATGTTGACATTAGAAAGAGTACATGTGGGTCTGTGTGTATTTCTTTTAAACGATATTTTTTATAAGTGGTTGGTTTCATGTCTCTGAAGTAATCTTGATGTCCTTTTTGTTGTAATTGTAATCCTCTGAGAGATGTAATACACATAAATGATGACGAGGTTATTGACGAAGAATGAAAAGCTTTTTGATTTTTTTTTCTGTTGTTCAGCACGTCCCCACTTTCACTGTATCCTTGCCTACTTCATCCAAACGGCAAGTGAAAGAGCCTCTAATAAAAACGGAGCTTTATGTGAGAGATTTGTCCTCCCCACTTGGCGTAGTGGCCGTAGGTGTTCCATTAGGTCGTGCAGAACCATCTGGATTAGTAGCACCTGCTGTGGCAGCTTGATTTGCAGTCGCTTCTCGCAAAGCTTCATCAAAACTTTGCACTGACCCAGATCGGGAGCCACCCATTCTTGTCTGTGGAAATATTCAAATCAGAAAATGCAAATTAGTCGTTATTAAGGTTCAGATACTTGGATAATAAAGGTATTAAAATGAATACATAGTCTCAACGGTAGAGTAGTTAACGTATACACTTGCAACCTCGTAAGAACCTACCAGCTCTGAGAACAAACAACAGTTCATTGCATGTCAGGTACTTGTTTGGCATTAACACACTTAGGATTTTATGGAATGATTTTGCCCTTTGCCTATGGATTCTATTGTGCTGTCTTAGTCACAAATTGCTAAAAAATTTGCACGAGTAAAGAGTGCTTAAATGGCTTAAATTATACACATGTGTTAAAGAATGTTCACTCATCCAATTACTGAAACCCATAAACTGGTATGACAGAAATAATTTTAGTGAAGATTTTTATGGATTTCTGCATTTATCCTCTTTGAATTTCACAATCACGTAATACTTTCTAGGTTCGCTATTTTATGTACATAACGAACCATTTTAGGGTAAATAAGTTAATGGCTTGGTAGAGATAGGACCCTAGCGTACAATAAACAAAAAAACACACACACTATACCTAGGTATGCAACCTAGGTATGTAAAATATACCGCGCAACCGAGTTAAAATAAAATAAAAATTCCATGTGTTCCATGTATTATGACGTTTTACAAATGACAAATATTCCCCTAACAATTCGCAATATCTTTTGTTTGCAGACTGGGCTATGGGACGTATTTTGCTGTGCAAAGATTCGTCACAGTAAAATAAACTTTATATCAGGTTCTATTTACTCGTAACGGCAAACATCTTTATAAATTCCCAAGACTGGGAATGAATTCGAATAAACTATTGACTCTATTCTACAGGGGATCATTTTCCAATGTACACAGATTTTTACGAGAATTTGAAACAAAAGGAGACTAGGGTGTTTTTTGAGGCACATATACTCTTATATAGCTCATCTAATACAAAATTCATTGAGTTCCTTTTATCTCATCTTCTTTAGTACAATTCTAAGGAGTTTTACCTGGAAGTCTAATACGTGAAATGGGTCTGCGTCTAATAGAATTTCAATTCGATTATAACCTCAACTCTTTACATTAAAAGTTTTCAGTTGTTACATGATTTCTATTTGTGACTAAAAGAAATTAGTGAAAGTAAGAAAAATAAGTGTTTATTTTTAGTTATCGTATTTTGTATTCCAGTCTTGGATTCCTTATCAATATGCTCAATGTAGAGGACGGGCAACAGCTGAAACGGATATGGCACTTGTTCTTTTCGCTAATTTGGTGATAATAACTCTTTCATTCAGGGTGTAGGGAGGTCTTTGGGATTGGGAACTCGCGAAGACGTAAAACGTACTAGCCTCTTCAGCAGGGTATAAAAAATGTGAACGTTCGATACAGGCAAGCATGATTTCAAGGGGAGATCGGGAATTCGGGATTACTACATGGCTGATGTGAAATTCTTGTATTATTTCTCATACCTTAACGGCTGAAACAGCTCCAGTGACCCGCTCCTCCATTGATCGGAAAGACTCAGTGTTCTTGAGAGCCCCAAGCTTACTGCTCATTGCTGTTCCCAGCCCACCAAACAAAGAAGTTGTCTTCTCTGCGGTGGCCTTGATCGCAGACTCAGTCTTCTGGTACCTGGATTTAAAAGAAAAACCCGTATTTACTACGTGTGCAGAAATGCTTTCGATGTAAAAAAATAGATTCTAAAATATAGGCGCAATTATTTTTGAGCCCCTTCGGCAATACACATTGCAATTCCACATCCGAAAATGTACTTGAGCAAGTCCACAGCAATTCACTCACATACATTAATATAAAGTGCAAATTTTCATAAATTTTCGTTTTTAGCGTAGACCTTTGTTTACCGTATATAGGCAAAATACATAAAAGCCATGTGCACATAAGATTACTTCTTTCGATTTCATCATACTATCGAAAGTATACCGACTATCCCACGCAACAATTTCATTATCCATTCGTTCCACATGTTTCAGTGAATTCAAATGGCAACCGCGTTCAAAAATTACTACGTAAGCCAAAACAAATGTTTTACAGGATATATGAAGGACGTTAGTTTTATTAGCAAACAGGTGAAAGTCACGAAGAAAAGAGACAGAACAGCGCCCACGAAAGTCTACACGTCAGCTAAGCATCATACTAAAGTTCTTTCTAACATTTTTTATTGTTTAACCAAGCCCTTTTATCTAAGTCACGTAGAAGTTGGTATATGCTGTCTGTTCAAGTACTAATCCACCTTTGTATGGCACACATCACGTGACATTCCATTTTCTTTCTAATGACATAGGTATTCTACTTAAGAATTTCAGGGCATCGATAGATAAAATCATGAAATATAGTCTTGAGAAAGTCCATGGAGCAAAACTCTAATCTGTTAGGTCTAAACGCGTTCACCTTACGACCTTACTAATGAAATTGAAGAAAGAAAATGGAAACCTCGCAGCTGAGCCTAAATATAGCATGTATATACGACCAGTGAAAGTGAAACTACAACTAATTGTCAAGAAGGTTTTTACAAAGATTTCAACGTAAATGCATAGATAAACTAATAAATGAGTCGTAAATGAGTCGAAATTATTTGTTTAAACTTTCAAAAAAGCCTAGAAACCAAAAAGTCACACAGTTTTTCCCCCAAACCCTTCAACTAATATGATGAATACTTAGAACTTAGTAACTCAGTGTTAGCTTCTATTGAAAGTTTAGTGAAGATTTTTACGTGATAGTCAAATAAATGCACAAATCAACGCTTTTCATATTAGGTAGCATATTCGCCTGCAGAATTCCAACAAAACGCAACACACGAAGATGTTTCTCGGCCTTCTAAACATGAAGAGAGGAAATAAATCCAACTATGCATGTATTATGTTACTACTATAAACCGTAGAGGAAGTTGTAAAGATAAATTCTTGTTTCAATCCGTCGCACCTTTCCCATTCAGCTAATTTCTAACCTTACGAAAGATGCGAACATGACACTATTTTCTATACATCATCTATCTTCTTCGGTCATTATATTCCAAGAGAAAATTTATTGATGAACTCAATGGTGATCTCAAGCCCCATGCTGACACTAATGCTCCATAATTTTCATGTGCTCTTCTGACAGTTTCGAGGACCCAGTGTACGCTCGATGCGCTTAAGTAGAAACAGCGATAGCACCAGTCCCATTTCCGCACATTCGGCATATCTGATTATGCCTTCGTTTAGTAGCCCAAGATGAACTTGATGATGGTCGAAAATATGATCAGTGATGTGAGTGAACCGATATCTTAAAATTTCCACAGTTCCATTACATTTCGCATATAGCCTCCTCTCTGACATGAAATACACATAAGGACACCTTTGTGATTTGCAAACATTTGGAAATGAAGGCCATACTACGTATAGGCCGCTGTAACCACGCATTACCCAGCTACAACGTTTCGAAGATTATGTAATTTTACTATGAGGGAGCTCTGGGTTATAATTTGCTTAGTTTGGGAAATGCCAATTAGATTTCCCCGAGCGGATAGCGTGCATGAGGAAGATTCTGTCATGTCATTCAGTTTTCTCCTGACTCATCTAATTTTAGCTCATACATCGAAATAGAGAAGAAAATAGATTCAGGAATTTCATCTTTTACCAGGGGCTGTACATCTGCTGAATTACAAAAGAGGAACCAAATCAGTCTATAATTTCAATCATTGTCTTTCCTGTTCTCTGATCTAAACTGTAATGTTTAAGACAATGGGATTTTTCTCAAAACCACTATTTGTGTGTACTGTCATAGAACTTCCGCATTATAAATTGAACACCGCATGCAGTTATATTCCTATGCTGGAACCTTATATCGTTTGCCTCTAATCCCATTTTACAATACTCATGTCAGGATGATGTCAGGTTACGGTCGCCATTTTCCTCTGAAGCTCCCTTCTACTATTCGCAATTTCAGCTCACATTATTCTTGTAACGCAACAAACTTAGAAAAGACAATAATCATTTTTATTTTCCACTCGTCCTTCACTAGGCTACTTTTTTTCGTCTTAGTCCTAAAAGTGAAATGAAAAAATCCTCCAGACATTACCACGTCCTTATTACAAGCAACTTTCAAATTTCTATGATTTTGCTACCCGAACCTCTTCTTCTATAGTTAAAAATAGAAGAAGTATGCTTTTTCATCAGTATCTCATTCAGTCGAAACTACCACAAAACTTGCTCTTCTCGACCACAGTAACTCGCTTCTGAATTTAATTCGCGTACATAAAATACCCGGTATCCACTATCCACAGACGCAGAAGAACACTTATAAATCACTATTTTAAGACGATTCGTCTACATAAAACCACAAAACAAGCCAAATGCACAAAAAGCCATTTTCGCTTCTTGTCTCGTCTCTGGATTTTCATTTACCTACAAACCTCAAATAAAAGAGAACAGAGAGAAGCATATAAAAATCTGTCAGTGTACGCTTTTAGAGGGAAAATATTCTCCGAGCAATATATTCGTTGTTTCTGTGATCGTCACAAACTTTGCAAATGTTAGATTGTATAATCGTAGGCGTGGGTGAAAGTAAAACACCTTCTTCTTTATTCTTCGCACTAATGGAAGATGGAAAATATTAGTCAGCCTTTTTGGTCATTAGGTATACATGCCATTATGCCTTACTAACTTCACATGATCATAGCGCTAATGATAATGTATTGAAAAACTGTATAAGTCTGTTGAAATGGGGAACAGACTCGTCTGCTCTTAAAAAGAAATGTTAGAATCGATTTTTTCCGATTCTTTAAAGCGTCCAGAGAAGTTTCGCAGCTGTAAAAGCATGTCCTAAAATGAGGGACTCAGGATAATAAACATCCGTTTAAATTTTGCAACCCGTCGACTTGTGTGATGCTCTCTGTAACTAAAAGAAGGTTTTCTGTTGCACACTGCAAATGCAATCTCTGTAGCTCTCGTACCTTTCTAGAATACATTTAGTCCTATAGTCAAGAGTTTAATAGCTAAAATTATCGTCGTAAAAGTTACAGGAAGAGAAGCAAATTTCCACGTACTGTCTTTAACTTCCTATTGTAGGTCATTGTACGTACGAAAATCATTGCTGACTATTAGTTCCTTTCCTGTGACTTACTTAATAATAAAATTTCCGATGATAAGATAGACATTTATGTATTTTACTCATAAGGGGATGGGGATACGCATTTTGCATTTCCAGGAAAGTGGTCTTTACTCAATTCTCAGAATATTTTGCAGTCAATTCATTCATGAATATGACACATATGGGCCACTAAAAGTTAAATTTTTTTCCTGCCACCCACGATTCGATATTGCGAGACATGAGCAGTACCAAAAACATAATTTTTTTGTGGACAAAAGTGTGGATAGATTGCCTGAAGAAACGAGTCAATCTCAAATTTTAACTCTTGTTTTCAATTCTCTATTCTTCCTACTTTTGGAACAGAAAAAAATGATATTATACAGACACAGAGGTTTGCTTTCTCCACAAGGAAAACAGAACATAAGGTACATATGCTTCTATAAGAGTATCCGAGTGAGCGAAAAATATGTGAGGATGAGCCCTTTTTTCAACATGGAAGCACTTAGAAGATACCCTATTTATTACATTTCAGCTTTTTTCCTTTCTGTAAGAAAGAACAGTAATACACAGTCTTAAAGACGAAGACCTAAACACTTGAGGGATAACCGTTGCCCAAATAGATTGCATTTTTATTTTTTATTTTTACTAGACAAACTATCATTGCCCATCGTAAATTACAATTATTCCAAGAACACTAACACCCAAGATAAAAATCTTGTTAAAGAAAAAACAGTCGTATGTTCCAAAAAATGTGCGAAAAAAGAGAAGATAATATTGATGAGGTGTGAACTGAGCTGAGAGACGTGTATGACAAAAATGTAACCTAACAGTAAAAACTACCCAAACAAAATTCTTTCCATACATGTTGCTTTTCCTGGAGTAAATAGAAAAAAATGTTTCGCAGAGCCGCGAAATAGTTCATGCGGCATGAGAGAAAGTATTCTGCCCCGAGAAAATATTTCTCTATCATCCTCACAGGGCAGTAAGATTCATATTTGCATCATTTATTTTCTTGTCTTTTAGCACTCTCTACCTAAACTCGTGATGCGTTTTCCTCTGACCGAGTAAACTTTCCTTTTGAACAGTCATTCGCATTATTGAGCAAACTTTCAAACTGTAAACTAAAATATACAAAAGCTTCCGTGTGAAAATTGCATTGTTACGTTACATATGACATTTCTGCCATTATGTTTTATGAGAAAAGAGAAGAATATTCATAAAACTTCGACAGACAACTTTCCCGAACGACATAGGTATTTATACATGGAGTAGAAGAAAGTTTAAACCATTTTTTTTTTTGGCATAATCTACCTTTGAGTACATACATGATGGCCTGGTAGCCACTCCCTTAATTTCCATCAAACCCCATCATCAACATTTCTGTTTTTCTTCTCTTTTCGTCAATCCAATAAAATACACCCGACTCAGTTCCTTTACTTCTTAAAGGAAAAATACAGATATGTCCTACTTTGATATACTCTTTTTATTATGCTCATTTACCCAACAAAAGAGATAAAATCGTTGTAATAGCATGAAGCTAAGCCACCGTCAACTCCATCTTTCTTGTAAACACGTACATACTCATACCTCAATAACACACCAATAAAATGAGAACATATCATTTGCCATTTTGTGCACTTACACATCTTTGGCGACATCCATGATGACTAGCACAGTGGTACAGAAGATAAAACGCGAGTCTTGTTTACCTTATGGGTAAGATGATAAACGAGTTGAAGAGATCAGACACTTATTACGACTACAAATCGACCGTTTCGTTTCTTTGAGTAGATATCGCTTACACCAAACCAAAGAAATTCTAAATTTGTTATTATTGACGAGGAGAAGTTTTAATGCAATTTTCTGGCAAGTGAATGTTTCATACAAACAGCACAACTATTCAAACAGTCCAGTGAATTAACGTTCGCAGTGCGTAGGAGGGAGTAACCACTTTCTCCACCAGTAAGATATGGTAAACCAAACCGAAAGTAACCTTCAACCTTTACAGCAATAATGTTGATGAGATACTATGTTTGGCTACGAGCTGACAGGAACTTAATGTTACCAAAAAAAGAACCATAAGTTGGCTTAGACCAAGAGAAAGATCAAACAAGTAAACTTTTTAGAAGAACGCCGTTCTATTATTGTATAGCTTTAAGCAGACATAAACTTCACTTTTGTAATACTTTCTCTTTGTTTCGAACACTCCTTTAAATCATTCTAATGAAAATAAAAATATCAAAATACTATGAAACTGAAACTAATATTTCACTTTGTACGTCAAACTTTCGATACACTCTTTTTGACCTTCCACTTGAAAGCCTCAATGTTCTTCAACAGTTCAATAATCGTTTTTTTAGTGTCTCCTAATCCTTAGAATCCCTAGTGTTTCAAGAGTATGATATTCCTGTAACTTGATATGTCAAATAGTTTACAGCGTGATAGTTTTATAAATATTTTTGAAAGTAAATAGATGTAAATTAATATATTTTCACAATAAGTTTTTCTTCATCTGATATATAAAAGATTATTCCTGGCGTGAGAACACAAACCTAGTCAATAAAAGAGACTCTAATAAATATCAACGGTATCAAGTTAGATATGCTTCTGGTAGTGACGTTTTTGTCGATGATGCTTCTGCATGAAAGTGTACACCCTGACTACTCCTCTACCCGACTTGACTCCCGATATTCTCTTCGAAACTGTGTTGTTTCTTATCAGCTTGCAAGGCTGCTCCCGCTCTCTCAGGTTATAATGCACAGAAGCTCAAGAACTTGTTTGAAAACAGAAGAGAAAGCAAGCCGTAGAGAAAGCACACCAATAAACATTTATCATATTACTTTCTCTTGCGTCCTTCCGGCTTCACAAGTCGTATCGCAAGGAATTTCTCTCGGTGTACTTTTCTCCCTAAATGTTCAAGGAACGAAGGTTTTTTGCTCCCTGAGTGCGAGCAAAAGTAGTGTGCTAGTGAGGAAAATAACAGAAGCGCTTTTATTAGGAGAGACAAAAAAAGATGATTTCTCTGGGTATAAAAGAGACTTGTTGAAGCGAAAGCACAAAAATTGTGGATTGTATAGCCAAAGTCGTCAACGATAAACGTGTGTGAAAAACTGGCTGGGCGAAATGTAGAAGGATGACGAGGGGAACTGTGAGAGAGAAAGCAACTAGCAACTAAGGGACCTTGATGCCCTCCTGGTTTTTTGTTGGATAGTAACGCAAATACTAAGGCGGCAAATGCTGCGTAAAAAGGAGTGGTGAATATAAAAAAAAGACATGGATTTTTGAATTTTGATATGCATCCGTAAATGCGTTTTCCGAAAGGAATGACAGGAATGTGTTTCTAGACTAGAACCATAAGTAGTGTACTATGCAAAACATGGAGACTTTATCACTTAGTAATTTTTCATGTTGCACAAAATGGTTGAACACATACGGCATGCTGAGGGTGTGGGAAAAGCCTGGAAGCTGGTCCGTACCTCTATTAAATCTTATACACTTTTAAAAAGGTTTAAAGATATACTAGATATAATATAGGCGAAACCAAAACCTAGGGCAGAGAGAGTGGAGCACGTTCACCGAGCTACAATTACCTCCTATTTTTGTGTGGTTCTTCCATTTCATATTGAAGTGGAACGAAGCATAGCTACTGTGTTACTGGGAATAACATGAAATGAGATGTAATGCCAGAAAACTATGTTCATTTGTTTGACTGTTAAAGTGATAATAAGATTTCACCTCAATCGGTTCAAACAACAGAACAGGCTTTAAAAAACACTCTACTTAGCTGAATTTTTGAAGACTTTAAAATCAACACCACCATTCATCTACGCAACCGTTACGTAAGAAGT
>VICI01004019.1:0-11834 GCA_019593645.1 Akabosia matsudoensis
TACGGTATGGGGATGCTGTAGCTACAGAAATCTTTATGGAAATGCCAAGCTTGAAAACTTTGAAGATTGGAAGCTGTGACGTGAGCACTTATTTTGCTGATTTTTTTTTTTTTTACAAATTATTATTAACAATAAAAACTTTTACAGACTTTTAATTTTGGTCAATACATTCTTCGTCTATGTTATAGATGTCGCAAGGAGTAATCGACATGTTGAAGGAGAAATTGGCTGTTTTTAGTGTTAAAAGGAGATACTAAGCTGATGCTGCTGCTGCTGTATTTGTGACGAAGTTTTTCTTTTTCTACTGGTTTATTTTTACTAATGATAGTTTGGAATTTGCAAGTGTCAAGATTTAATTTAAATTTTAATGTTCTGTACCTCAATAATATTTAGCAATATTAAACGGTAAAATAAATAAAAATATGAATAATTTTTGCAGCTTATTACAACGGAAGTTTTAGTTCCTTCTTTCTTTTGTTTGTATTAATAATAAACGTTTGATTCTCACCATTACAATTCGTTGGACTGTTCGAGTAAAGCAATGGCATCCATTCGTGTAGAAGGCTAGGGACGCGGGAATTTAAACCATTTCTTTGTTATTCGTGCGACTGTTAGCATTAGAAGAAGATATAGAGCTTTGTCATTTGAGCATGGTTAGATTTTGTTTTTCTCAAACGTGTGTGTTAGCTGTTCCAGAGTTACTACGGTAGAAGTGTGCGAGTGCATAATTAATATTTTTTTAGTACTTGAGAATGATAGTGCTGAGTGTTATTTTTTTTTAGTCGGTCGTAATTTCTTGCGTTAATTTGTTTCGTTCACTTGTTGATAATTAATTGCAGGAGTGCTATGGGTATAGATACTGATATGAAGGCATATAATTATCAGTCCGGGGGTTCTACGGGTACTTCAATTGAAGCATCATTGCAGATTCCAGAGGTAAGCGACTGAATTCCTTTTGGCAAATTTTGAGTACAATCTGATGTCAGTAAAGCTCTTCTGTGTATTCAATATATATTGTTTAATTAAAGATTCTGGACTTGGTGTTTTCGTACTGCCGCTTTGAAGACGTTAAGAACTGCAGATTGGTTTGTCGAGCTTGGCGGGACGGTGCATCTGTGCAAGTGAACAAACGTTTCAAAATATCACTCAAGCCGGGTGGAGCAAAGAAAAAAGTAATAAGTCTTAGAGAGAAGATATTTGACCTTCGGCGCGGTGAATTTCGAAACTTTAGCCTCTTCTGGACCGTACCACAGACGTTTGTAAGCCAGTGTAGAAATACGCTTACAACGCTACATTTGAAGGACGTTCGGTTTGCTAACCTGAAAGAGCTCCGCCAGATAGTGTTTCAAACCTTCCCCGAGATGACTGAACTTGGTATGATTGATGTGCTTGTACCGGCGACTGGGTTTCAATGTGGTCCTACACCTCCTGCTGCTCCTCCTCCTCCTCCTCCTTTCGAGGGGGAAATAATGGGTACTAACAAACTCATATCTCCCAGAGTCAACAAGTTGGTGATAAGGCGTACGCTAAATAGCTTTGACCGAAGAAGGGGGACAGATGTTTTTGATCTGTGGGGCTTCAACGAAATCATCAAAGCTTTTGCTTCAACGTTGACGGTACGTATAACGGTAACTAAAACGTATACAGCAAGAATCTCTCGGTGTATCCTACTAAAAAATACTTTATTTTCTCTTAATCAAAACAGATACTTGATTGTTTTCAATTACACACGATCAGACCATGCAGACTGACCCCCATGTCTCTGATCTTCCATGAGCTGACCAAAAGCGACGTACGTTTATCTGGTTTAACGTACAGATTTATAAACTCCCGAGAATGGGATGCGTTCCGTTTGTACGTGAATACTTGTGGGGACAGGTTGACCAGTTTGAAAGCCAAAGACGATTCTTTATCATCGAGTGTGTTCAATAGCGTGTTTCGGAATGCATCCATTGGCCAGTACCGGTTCATGAGCATCTCTGAATACGACTGGTCACGCTGGTCGGGAGGAAACTGGGCTGGTTTGACCAGTCTAAATGTCAACTGCTACCGTCCAAAGTCATTTTCCTTTCTTGAAAAAATGCCGAGCTTGGAAATCGTCTCATTTTCGAACTTGTACACACTGCCTGAAGGTTACGATTGTTACGTCGGTGGAAACGTAAATACGCTACACGTGTCATCCTTCTTCCCAGAGAGTATTCACAAGCTGGCCTTGGTCTTCCCTGGTGTTCGTAAACTCGTCGTAGAAGCATGCTTTTTTGTAAACTATAATGCACATTTGAATGTTGTAAGTGAAGTGGCCACAGCATGGCCGCAGCTAGAGGAATTGGAAATGGTGGGTACTTATCGACCAGAGATGAGATTTGAAAATGAGAACATGCCGGGTCGGTTTCATGAAGATGGATATCCTGACCTTGATGACTTGCGTAACCTTTTGCGATTGAAAAGTATGAATTATAATTATTATGGTTCTTTTTCAAGTTTTTTTTTATTTCGGAACGAAGTACGCGATCAGCTTTATGATATGAATTTTTAACAAAAACATTCCGAACTGTTTCAACAGGTTTAAAGGTATTCACATTTCATCACTGCACCTCAAATAATATGTGGTTTGGAGACGAAACAGCCGAGGCAGTGTTTTTAAAAATGGCGAGTCTCAAGAGCCTTCACTTGATGTGCTGTTCTGTGAGTACAAGTTAATATTTATTTTTAAAAACAAAAAACAATTTATTTTGGCTGGTATATTGATTAATTATCTTTTCCATGCTTTTTTTCCTTAGATGTCAGATGCATACAAAAATAAGTTACTGCAGAAGCTGCTTTTATTCACGTATACCAGGCAACCAAATAGTAATGGTCAAGTGTCCCATAAAACCAGTGATTGATATTCATTACGCAAACAATACAATGGGAGCAATGTAGTAGTAGTAGCAGCAGCAGATTCAGAAACCTTTTCGGAAAGATTTGTTACTTCTTTATAGATTTCAATATGGCATGTTCACGCATTTTTAATATATAAAATAAAAAAAAATTAATTAATTTCCCTCGCACAGAATTAAAGCTTCGTGTTGTAGCTTATTGTTACTATTATTATTCAAGAACATAAACTTCATTCATATTATGGACACTTTAGTTTGAAAATGGTAATGAACTAAAAGTATCAATCATAATTTAATCATAACATAACGATGATAATGCCAGCCGGAAATGCTTTTAGTTTTATTACATGTTGTTGCTGCATTCTTTGCATGACTTCTAAGATAAGCTGGTAACGGTTGCAGTGAAGGATCTCGACGGCATAAGTGAGACATGGCGGGAAATAGAGAATGCAAATGATGTGTGGAAATGAAAAAAAACGTTACGATGGTGTTACGTAAAGACAAAAAACGTTGCGTGCGCCTGGTGGTATCCTCTTATGCATGAGCCTGTCGTTTCGCTTCTTTTCTTTGTACTTATTACGGCATGTCGCTGCAGCGAAGAGGAGGAGAGAAAAGGAGCCGTTGTTTTTATTCGCTGTCGGGTTCTGAGAGAGAGTTGTGTGAGAGTTTAAAATTATATTATAAATTCGAAACTTGTGTTAAACTTAAAAATTAAGTGAGTGAGTTGTAAGAAGAAAGGTAAGTTTATGACGTTATTAACAGTGCATATTTTTACAGTGTTTTTATTGGTGATAGTTTTTCGGAAATGCTGAGTAGTGTTTGTGTCGACTCCGAAATTTTATTTTATTTTATTTTATTATTTGTTTAATTATAGTTTGAAGGTGTGTGAATTACCTCAAGAAGATGGATTGCAGAGCCAAATTGGAAGTTGATGGTGGTTTTAACTGGTTGGGCGTAGAGGAAACAAGGACACTCTTGAAGCAAGTGGATTTGTTGATTGCCACGTTTGGCGACTTGTCTCCCGGTGACTGGGCTATTATTTCCCAAAGTGGATTCCAGGTTAGATCTCATGATTATTTGTTTAACATACTTTTCTCTAATAGTGTTCTGCCTTGCATTATAATCAAGTCGGTTAGTTAATAATCTAAAATTGTGAACCTGCCTTTTGTCGATACAGAACCCTGGACTAGCTACGGGAGCGAAGACGAGATTTCAGTATTTGAAGAGTCAACTGACCATTGAGAGCCTGCTTGCTTACGACGCCTATCGTTTAGCTGTCAACGGCTCGAGATGGACATTCTCTAGAAGACGCTTCCGTGGAGGAAGCGTTTCCTCCCCGACGCGTGTCGAACAGACCCTGGAAAGAGCTCGAACAAGGTCCATTCTTGTTCATGAAAATGAGAAGTTGGAGCGGGATTTAATGCTGCTGGCGAACGACGTCCACACAGACACTCTTTTCACGAGAGCAGTATGGCAAGTTATGGGCGGGGCCGCCAGAATTCCATTCTTCGGATATTTGGATGTCGTGGACCGTTTGGTTTCCAGGCTGCAGTGGATTCCCGCGTACGTAGGCAGGTGGTCGGGCAGTGATGAGGAGCGGGAACTGGATGTGGTATGGACGAAAAGCTCTTAAAAATTGAATGTAAACAGCCACAAGATTGATTCTTATATACATATATTTCTGTTGCAGGAAGCCCTGAAACGTCGATTTCCGAACGGATTTGACAAATTTGACATTGACTTTAAGCGACCACTCCTATTGGAACCCTCCACAAAGTTGGTAAGGCTTGAAGTTTATGCTTTTATTTACATCTACAGTGCAAACCATTGCTTGAATGGTGTTTACGCAAATAATTGATTGACCCTTTTTGCTTTTTATCTGCCTTATTTACAGAGAGATAAGTCTCAGGAGGAAAGCCAAGAGCTTCAGCCAGCTTTGAGGCTCACCAGGCTTGACTCAGGGGCTCTTCTTACGATGCTGGATGAGCGAAAAGGTGGTTGTCTGTCGCGAGAAGACTGGAGGAAGGTTTTGGAGAGCGTGTCGTGCCCCTTGTGGGAAAGCCAATGGACAGTTTCTCCAAAATCCAGAGGAGGGTTGGATTTACGTTTGTTGTGCGAGTCTTTGCAGGTAAACAAAAAATGGATTGTATTATTATATTAAATCAATTGTATTATTGTAGAATCTGATCTTTTGTAACTTATAAACGTTAGGACTAAATGTTTTCTTTTTCGTTTTTTTTCAAACAGATAAATACCCTCAAAACTACATCTGAGCTACTTTTCGACTTTTGTTCCCATGTTTTGCCCTACTTTGGGGAAATGGGATTTCTGCAGGAGGAAGATGGCAGCCTGAAGAATGGCTTCAGTTTCAAGGAA
The DNA here is from genome assembly GCA_019593645.1 of Akabosia matsudoensis. Taxonomy (NCBI): domain Eukaryota; kingdom Metazoa; phylum Arthropoda; class Collembola; order Entomobryomorpha; family Paronellidae; genus Akabosia; species Akabosia matsudoensis. The sequence continues at coordinate 5,256 of VICI01004019.1, forward strand.
AACCATACTTTGGCGTTCACGACAATTTACCACTGCCTGGACTCTGTTTCTTTTGCATCCATCCGGAAGACAGTTCTGTACCTGATCGATGCAGGCATTCTTACATTGGAGGAGTACACACCTCAAGACTGGATTGACAACTTTAGCTTTAGCCTAGTCATGACAACTTGTGGAGAGAATTGGAGCAGCGACCCTGAAGAATTCGAGTGTGCCAGGAAGCATCTTTTTAAAGAAATCCCTCATCTTCTCAACGGTTCTTCACCATTGGAGAGTTCCATGGACATGTTTCGTGAATGTGTGAAAGGCCGTGACTGCTGGAGGTACCGCAAGATGTATGAGACTGAGTTCTATGAGAGTGATTTTGATTAGTTGAGCTAGGTTAGGGGTAAGATGTAGTTAGTTTTCTTTGTGCGTAGATGTTTTCCGCCGTCTCCTTGAAATTAACAATGGTAGTTATGGTTGCATTTAATTCTGTTTTAGGCTGATTTTTAGTTTTATTACTTACCCTGTTCCTATTTTTGTTGAAGAAAAAAAAATGTGTAAAAAATTTATTGTAACGACTACGGTCTTAATGCTGTCAATTTGTGATTATCGCAAATAAATCAAACCTGTGAAAACATAAAAATGAAACTAACTTTATTGACCGATTGATTTATGCGGAGGAGCTAATAGCATGCCTGTTGTTATTAATATCTTCATCTTCATAAGCAGCCATATTAAGAAACCTAGCCTCATATTGTCACATCAAATGTCACGTACTGGTACTTGTACCAAACGTCAATACCGAAAACCTCGCGTTTGAATCTTTGGATGGATTTCGAATTATGTAGGGAATTTGTGTTATGGACCCAGGATGCCGTTTTCATGAGCTTCAGTTGTCAAATTTTGCTGCGTTTGTTTGTACAAAAAGTTGTTTGTGCGTTTAAAAGTTTTACGTCAGTGCGTATGTGCTTTAAAACTGTTTGTTCATTCAGGTCATTGTAACAGAAAGAGAATAAACCAATCGGTATGGCTTTTGAGGTCGTGGTTGGTGTTGGTGGGAAAATCTCGGATTGCAACGCAGATCGAAGGCTTTTATTTTTGGTCCAGGAGTATGTGAACGAGTATGGACAGATGTACCCTCAGGACTGGATGATGATTGCCAAACTTGATTCACAGGTGAGAGTTGAGAAAAAGGATGTACAGTGACATTGTTTATCGAATCGTTCAGAAATGTGTCAAAGTGTGTCTAACTGTATCGTATCCTGACAGGAAGCTGAAGTGACATGTCTGCGAGATCGGTACGAAATGCTGAGTGAGAAAATGCTTATTACGACGGTACAAGAATACACTGCTTATCAGTGTGCCCGGAACAAAAGCACGTGGATTCGAGAGAGAAGAATGAACAGCATGGCCCGAATTTATGAACGAAGTTTGTTCTGTCAGGTGAACAAAGCAAACCGAGAGCTGGTAACCAAGGACATCGAAGCGGATCTGCTGCTTCTGAGCAACGATGTTCATCTTGAAACCCTTTTTTCTCGAGAACTGTGGCAGTACTTAGGGTACAACACTATACTCGGGTTCATGTACTGGTTGAATATTGTTGACAAGTTAATTGGAAAAGTGCCTGGGGGTACGTTTACAGAAGGTTGGAGTTGGAATCCTCGCTGGAGAGCTATTTTAATTGACTTGGTAAGTGTCTTGGACATGTAAACAAAACGTATGCCATGCTTTAAATGAAATTCAGGGAAATGCAGTTAGTATGGTGATCACGTCTAATAATTGCAGAAAAAGGTTCGAGCCAAATTTGGGGACAGGTTTGATAGGTCACTTGCTACACGTGGACAACTTAATATTGAGAACATTGTTGAAGACAAGGTAGGTAGTCGTAATATTGTTATCTTATCTTTCAAAGGTAAAATTTTAAAAGGCTGTCAGCTAAAAAAATTGTATTTTATTCTATTGGTCATAGGAAGCCACACAGGAAAAGAAGAAGAAGAAACGGGATGCACAAATGTTTTATCGTAAAAGATTTGATCTTGAGGCTCTCGAGAAAATGTTGGAGCAGCAGCTCCACGGAGGGTTCACCTTGGGACAGTGGAAACAGCTTTTCTTTCCCGGCACAAATCCTTTGTGGGCTATTGGAAAGTTTGACGCGAGGAGTGAACGTGATCAACAGACATTTCAAGCATACATGAAATCATGGAATGTAAGTTGTTGTTGAAGTAAATGATAATATTATAATGATGACGTTAGGACAGAGCATTTTTTACGATAAACCTAACGTGTTTTTTTTCTCCAAATTTTTGTTACAAATTTTGATGAAGTGTCCGACATCCAGAACAAGTGAAGAGGTCATGCTGGAGCTTTGCTCGTACATCATTCCCTACTTTTGGCCTTTTAAGGAATCCCGTGTGGCAATGGAACCCTTCCCCCATGGCTTCAGAGTAACCAAATTTGTGGAAAAGTGGGCGTTTGTTTTAATTTATCATTCCCTTACGTTAATATCATTAAAACACGTTCGCAAGACCATTCTGTACTTAACTGCAATTGGGATCCTGGATTGGCAAAGAAGTACACCAACAACCTGGCTACTTTGTTTCCTACGCGCACTTTTTGTGGCTAACTGCGGGGAGTCATGGAACGCAGACCCACTCGAATTCGAAGAGATCAGAACTAAACTTAGGGAAGATCTTGGCTACACTCCCAGGTGCTGCCCATGGTACTCTGGTGAAGAAAACGCAGAGCCCTGTATTAAAGGAGAGAATTGTTGGCTACAAGGCAGAAGCACCATTGAAAACCGAGCTGAGTCAGGGGAAGGTCGGTTGCTGAGATGTTAATAAAAATGCCTGATTGCCATGTACTTTTAAGACTTAAGGACTTTGAGCATTTCTGTCATGTTGGTATTCGTTTTGGTCACCTATTCTACCTAAATAAATATATGCGAAAAATTTGTTAACTCATAACGTGTGTTGATGGTGCATCTCCTTATTTTTGTGAAACCAAAGCACAATAGACAGACATGTAGACAGACAGACAGACAGAAGCGCTCCTATGTAATACGGTAATCCTGAAATACTATGTAAAAACGGCTTTGAAACGGTCGAACTCAAATCTGGAGCCTGTTTTGACGAATGCCAGAGACAAGTTGGTTAGCTTCCAGGATAAGGTCTCTAAAAGACGAACAACGGAGCAGACATGACAGGAGCAAACTCTTCGACACTTGAGCCTAATGAAGGATGGCACGGTTGCAAGTGGTAGTAATTTGGAGGATGCATGGGTGTCCTCGATGCGTACCCGGCGAAGGCTTGGCATCACATCCAGCCGGAAATCAACACACTTAAATGTCAAGGTCGAGGAAACTGCACAGATTGGTCATTCTCGTTCTCTGTCGTCGCTAAGGAAGAATTGTCAAGAGGGGTAATTTATTTAGGGGTAAGGAAAATGGTAATTTCTTCGCAATTTTGCAGCGTCGTGAACTAAAAAATTATCCATTTATTACACGTTTATTCCATTTAAAAAAATATTAAAACGTAATCAGATGGCGTTTTCATAATAATTTGGAATAATTAAAACTTTTCTACTTTATTCTACTTAATAATTATTATTTTTAAGGAACATTTGATTGGATTTTTTTTTGCATAGCAGAACGCCAAATTACGGCAGATTCATACGTGCTCACCACGTGCTGCAAGGCACTCGAGTCAAGGTCATGTGATACACATGAGCCTGTCGTTGGGAAGTGGGCGCGCGTTTTAAAATTTGTACTTTCCGTTAAGTTTCCAGCTCCCCGTGTTTATTTGCAATCATTTCCGACTTGCGTTTCGTGGTGAGAGGAGCAATTTTTTTAATCTTCCAATTAAATTGAAAATAATTTTGGTGTTTAGTTTGTTTGTTTGTGTTAACTTGGAGTAATTTTGTTGGAGAAGCGGGTTAGTGTTAAAAGGGTAAGTGGGAGTGTTTTTTTCTTTAATTATAATTAAATTAAAAGCTTTTTTTTGCCAGTGTAGTTTAAGTTACGAGTTTTATAATTATTATTACAAAGACAACTTCTTGGTTAGGGTAGGTAGTGTGACGAAATGAAGCTTAAATAATAAGAAACAAGTCATCCAAGGTGTTTTTAATTAATTTTAACTAACTAATTATGTGCTTTTCAGTGACCAGTGAAAAAAATGGAAGCGAAAAAGATGAGATGCGACTTTTGGACTGAGATGAGGGATCGGGAACTGATGAAGGCCGTGGACTACGAGTTGTCCGCCAGTGGATCGTTTAAGGACATCGACTGGATTGTGGTTGGTCATTTGGCTTTTACTGTAAGGAAAAGTTTAAATTTATTATAATGAAACTAGCTAATAATTTATTTTCTTAAATGAGTGTTCCTACCTACTAATCACGTTTCGGAGAACAAAAATGAACTGAATTTTTGCTTAAATCTTGATGATTGATTAAATTAAATTTTAGTTAATTAACTGAGTCTTGTTTCCTATTGTATTTATTTTCAGGATCCTTGTCTCGCGCTGGATTGTGAGGAGAGATTCTTCCATTTGAAGTCTGAGAAGACAATCGAGACCTATCGTTGTTACCTCGACTATCAGAACTCGAGCAACAAAAAGGCCTGGGTTACGGAACGCAAACGTAATGGCGGATTTGGCAGTGACCTTCGGGGATTGTTGTTACTGGGCAACGTCTGCTACCGGGCCACTGCCACAGGAGAGTTGGCAAGGACTGCAGCTGGCGTCGTCAAGGACTTGCTATTGCTAGCAAACGATGTATCCACCGACTATCTCTTCTCCCGTCAACTTTGGAGTCAACTTGGTGGAGCTGAAAGACTCCCATATATGGCTTTTGTCGATTTGGCTTCACAAGTCTATGCCAGAGCCATGGAAACTGCCGACTACCGAGCAGTTCCGTTAGGGTATCTTGCAGACTTGGACGACGAGAATGTAAGTGGTAGCTATTTTTATAGTTATTTCTGATTGAAGTGATTGATTGTAAGTGGTAATCTTTTCTTTTCTGTTCAACTTTACTTTTAGGCTCAATTTGTCCAAAAATGGCCGACTGGTTTCAACCGACAGAGATGTTCGTCTCCACTTGTGCTTCCCCCATCGTTGATCTTGCTTCCAGTAAGATATTTCATTCAACGCCCGCTTAATTGTGTGTCCAGTTTGCTTTAAAAATCTTTTATTTGCTGTGTTTGTGTTGATATAGGAAGCCAAAATTGAAGGTCGGCCGAAACGCGAACCGTTTCGCCGAGAGCGGTTGAGCCACTACGACTTTCTTTGCATGAAAGAGCAAAGAACTGGGGGCTGTCTGGCAGTCGAGGAATGGAGGGGACCCGTCACTGAAGGTCCACGCCCACTGTGGGATGTTGACTCCAGGGAAGCTCGCACTAGGAAGGGAATAGACTTGGGAAAAATCTTGCGGTCTCACGGAGTAAGTCTAATTTGCCAAACTATTTATTTAAAAAATCTGTCAATTTCGGTTTAACAATCTCATAAATGCAATATTATGTCATTTGTCTTAGATTCTAACACTCAAGACTGAGAGTGAGCTTCTGATCGACTTCTGCACCGGAATTTTGCCAAATTTTTGGTGGACCGATTTCATGAAGAGTGAGGATGGCAAGCTTTTGCCCAACTATGCGATGAGGCGAAATGGTGTCTTGGCGTGGGTGCTCATCTACAATTCTGCCACGATCATGACGTACAGCGCAGTTCGGCGCACCATCGCGCATTTAGTTGTCGTCGGGCTACTGACATTGGAGTACGGCACTAACGCTCAAGACTGGCTGGACGGCTTCTACATGGCAGTGGCGCTTCTTCCGTGCGGAGAGAATTGGGGCGTTGACCCGCAGGAGTTTGAAATGGCTCGGGAATCGGTTGTAGGGGACATGCCCATTCGACTTAGAGGACTGCAAGGGGAGTTTCAAATGCCACATCCCAGAAACAATTGTGTTAAAGGTGATGACTGCTGGCTCAAGCAGCGGGGACGGTTCCAAGTTGATCGTGTGATCTGAAAATATGATTTAATGTATTGATGGGTGTAAATTTTCTTGTATCTTAATCTGTATTTTTGATCTGTACGGCTTAGAAGTTTAAGTGCAAATGGTAGCCTTAAAAATAACTGTTATCCCTTGTTTTATGTAGACTCAGCTCGGTTTAAATGTAAATGAAAGACACCCTAATAAAAACTTATCCGTAAACTTATAAAGTCCCGCAAACCGTATAATACACAACCATTTCCTCACCCATGATTAACACGGTTCCAAATAAATCCAAAGATATTCATAATAAATAAAAAATATTGCCATAAAATCCTACGCACTCATAATTTTTGAGCGTTTTTTTGGTCACCCGCACAGTTATCTCAGCTTTGGTTTCTGTGACTAGCGTGTATGACTGACTTTTTTGGCATTGTAGCAAACTTTCTGCACATTCAAATTAGCTCATTTTTGTTTTAACGGACTCAGAAAAAGGTTATCTATCGAACGGTGGCACCAGCTCAGCGATATAACTAGTTGGAGGGAAGTTGTGGAGGGTTGAAGTTGTCACTAGCACGCATGACAAAAAAAACAATTTTTTTTTCTTGTTTTTGGCTGTA
>VICI01004021.1:0-11832 GCA_019593645.1 Akabosia matsudoensis
GGACTAAGTTGTATAGGGAGGGACACTAAGGAGTCGCTAGATTCTGGGAATCCTAAGTAAAAGCATACGCATTTGAAAAAATTGCAGTAAATGGTCACTGCGCGTGCTAATTATGATTTATAATTCAAACGGAAAATTAATGTGCTGTGGAGCTTGCTTGGATGGATGAAAAAAAACTTCCTATGGAATTGTTGCTCTGGAATTTGAGATTTTTTTTTGTTTTTAGTTTGTTTATCTACAAAGCCTTAAGGGAGCCTTAACGATTTGGATAGACCTCCATGCGTAGACAATTTTTGCTTAAGAACCAATTTTTTGATTTCGTATCCTTGATGATGAGTTATAGGGTGGCAAAAGCTGACGATAATGCTTCGTAAATTGATAAACTTCTTATTGAAGATTTGGATATAGAGCTCCAGGCGTATATTACTTTTGCTTTTAAGGACCTCTCTGATTTTGTCTCCTTTATGAGTTACAGTGGGACGAAATTTTCCGCTAATGCATCATAAATCATGGCTTAACGAGTCTTGCGAATCGTGTTTTAACGAATCTTGCAATTCGTCCAAAGCGCGCTTTTCGCTGCTTATGGGAATCGTGCTTGAAAGAGCGCTTTATTTTTATCAGCTTTTTATGTTTATTGTTGGTAAAATAATTTGAATAAATATTATTAAATACAATTCATGAGTTGTACAAAACAAATAAAATAGAGGTACTGGTTATGAGTCGGATATAAAACATTAACAGTTTATACAAGACAAATGTTGTTGAAATTTTGTTTTCGACAGAAAGTAGAAGTTATTCTGCGAGAAGTTTTTTTAATGGTTACAAATCAGGAATAACAGTCGTTGGTCAAACAAGGTCAAACGCTATACTGGATTCTACTTGTATCGTCATCATCATGAGCCATGTCTGGGTTGCTTAGACTCGCTATAAACGAGTACACAAATACCAATCCCATGATCGACAAAATATTTATGGGCAAGTCCGCCAAAAAAGCTCTAGACCACAGATACTCAGATTCAAAATCCATAAAAGTCAAGCTGACAATTTCACAGATCAGCAATACGATGAAACACTTTTTCAAGATGGGAATGTCCCTCTGAAAGTACACAAGAAAAATCACAATACCTTTATTCTTATTTTGTCCTTATTCAAAAGTGTGTCAGTTATAAATTTGAGCGTTTCCTTACATCTGTAATTGCTTTTTTCAGTTTGAAACTTATGTGCAAAATGTATGCCCCAATCACGGCAAAAAATAGGAGAATTATGCATAGTGTCCAAGCTGTAATTAAATCAAGACATTCAGGGTTACATTGTTGAAATGAGATGTTACATATAATTTATACCTCTCTTACTTGTCTGTTTGATTGACAACTTTTCTATCCAATCATCATCCGGCATGACATCTGTGGAGTTTGACCGACTCGCTTTTATAGCATCCAAAATTTCACCATGACTTGGTTGCTTCCATCCATAAATCATTAAGCATGCAAACAACAACGCAGTTGCAATGGTGGCCAGGCCAAAATAAATCTGTATTTCAAATTAGGCTGGGTTAAATATTTCCGGCAACATTCTTAAAATAGCGTTTACGTACAAACTAGGCCAACTTACAATGTTAAACCATGCGAAAATTTTCGACCCTGTTTCTAGGCTGACTAAGCCACAGGTAGGGTTCCGAGGTCTCAAGCTCCATACTTTACTTTGAATTGACTGATTCTCCGAAAATCTCAAATAAGGTGGTAACGATGGCATTGGCATGGTGCGGTCACCAAAAGTTGTCAAGTGCTAAAAAATGTCAAGTAACTAGTTCTTCTGGGTTAGAAATCAGAACGTAAAACCAAAACCAGCAACAGATGCGAAGTTACTTAAACTTTAAAAAAAATATAAAAGGAAGCACTAACTCGTACTCAGTTCCATTACGTAAAAGTTCTTTGTCATGATGGAGTTTGTCAAAATGGTGAAAACTTTGAGCCAAGGGAGTCGCACGTCTAAACAAAATGTGGTGATAAGAAGGGCTTAAGACATTCAACTCATAAGATTTTTTTTGTAAACAACAGCATGCATGTTAAACTTGTTTCTAAATGAAAACAATGACATTCACGTATCCTACACTAATTCCCGTCCATGTCAAAACTGAATTAGATTCAAAGTTTTCACATGCAGAGCACGAGATGCAACTTATTCATATCTATGAGGTGAATCATCTTATGAGGACTGTATCTACTTGCTTAAAATATCTTGGCTTGTTTTACAAATACCTCCTTTGTCTCAGTCATCCCAGCATTTGGTCATATTTAAGGGATGATAGCTTTGCCCCAAACTTACCTAAAACTTAGTAGTGCATGTACACAAGACACACAAGGTCGAACGGATCTCTGTGTCGACAGGAGTGCTTACCACCATTATCTTGTTTATGTTTCTAATCTCTTTTTTTCCATAGCTCGCTCACACACAATAGTATAAGACTCCAGTAAATATTCTTGTAACTAGGTATTCCCACTGGACCATTTCTGGGATATGAAAAATGACAACATGCTTCTCGGGATAACAAATTGTACGATATCTATTTCTCAGATGCATCGAAGAATCTGAAAATGCATATTATATTCGAACGTTTGAGACAAAGAATTTATGCTGAGGTGCACCGTGGAATGGCATCATGGAGAGTTTACCAGCTAATAACGCGACACGTATGTCTATATAGAACATACGCAAAGCGTACCGTATAACATGTATAAATTTGGCTGTTGATTGACGAGGTAAAGTATTTGAATAGAATGTAATCTAGTGTTAAAGCCAACAATATTTGCATATGAAAACAAATACTAGGAGTAATGACACTGTCTCCTATACTTAATAGTTCCCAAATGTATAATAGTTTCTAAGATTATATCGGCCCTAAAAATGCAAAAAACGCTGGTTGTTTGGACACGTGAGCAATTGAAGTATTCGTCATAGTATTTCTGTAGAAAATTACTTTAAAATTGTACTGCTACTCCTACTACATGGGTTTACCTGTAATAAACGAAATGCCATCAAAAGGAGAAAAGGTACTCATTGGTTTTCATTATTTGTGGTGAAAACTCCGACACTCCATGTTCAAAGTCGTAAACAACTGCACAAGAGTACGTGCGTAGGCGTATAGGTGTTTATGTGGTATGTTTACTTCTCCCTGTATGGTCAAATGTGGTTTTATTAGTAGTGTAAATTAGTATGTACGCCATCAGTTGTGCAAGGAGAAAGTCATCGCGGTTAGGCGTGCAACAGAAAGTAGTCAACACAAGTGTATAAAGGTACATGCATGCTTTGAAACGATCAGGGCTTTTCGTATTACTCACACCGAGTCTGCACACATAAAGCGTGAATTTCTTTGACTTTTATTTCATGGTTGGTCACTTTCCCCTTAGCAAAATGTCAGAAGCGAAATGTGTACAATGAAGTGGAACGCTGTTGGACTAATACAATGCCATTAAAACATGCTTTGCAAAGTTTCGATAATGACGGTAATTTCCAGGTTGTACGTAGTAAGTTGCTTGCTTTATTTCTGTACTTTATGCACAATGCATTGCTCGCAATCTATATTTTTTTAGACAATCATAATCATAATGGATCACGTACCAAAAGGATCATAGTGACAAAACACCCATATTTCATGTATGCACATATTGGATAGCAATGTCAAAAAAGACCAAACAAGAAGTTTAGCAGGCCCATTTCGTCAAACAATTCTCACAAAGCCGTTACCACACTGCGACGTGTTTCTTTTCCAATCATTTCAATGTTTCAGTTTTATCGTGCGATATGCCAGGAGAGTGGTTCCGAAGTCACGTAGCACACATCCGGTTTGTTCAAAAGTTGACTCATGAATACAAAAGAGCAATCCTAATCGTACTTTACTAAACAGTAGAAACACGCGTATACTCTTTTTCTGATTTTGCTAAAGGTCATATGTCACGTTTTGAATTTGAAAAGGTGTACTAGAAAGCAATTGTGATGTGAATATCTATTGTTCGAAATTTCTCATTGCATAATTTTCATATTTCTGTTACGGAAAAAACGTTGAAATCTCTTTCTTTTTATGCTTACAATGAACTTGGGGGTGGTTAAGGAGATCCTTCATTATTTACTAAGTACAACCTTCAGTACCTTCAATTTCGACACGCAAACTGGAATTGAATAAAGACTTAGGAGCACAATTTTTAATTTTGAGTTTCTAGATTGACATTTTTCATCTATCACACATTACAGTACTACAGACTTTCTATAAGTCGGTGACCATTAAAAGTGCACGAGTATTTTACATGATTAGGAAATAGCTTTCAAATGTAAATACTGGATAGGTGAAAATGTCCGGATGTTACGTCCTGTAGTGTAAACCTAGCTAGTAAAGTGCATACTCGCTCATAGATTTCTTTCTTAGGGACTTTGTATCCTTTGTTCATTGTTTCTTTAATTATTTTTTATCCAGCGGACCTTAAATTTAAATATTCAGCACATTCAGCATTACATAAAATTATTAATAGTTTTTCCTTTACTCTATTTCCCTGAATCCTCGGTTGTTTATTACGAAAAGTTAAGTCAGATTTCATCGGATTTTATATGTTTAGAGTAGATTTTAGCTTTAAATGTTTGTTTGGTTCTGGTTGTTATCATGTCATTTGCTTGGCTTCATGAAATACCGGCATATCTTGACAATATTCTAGCGTACTTCAATACGTGACGCATTCCTGGTACACTCGAAAATCACGGTTTTATGCATCAAGGAGCATTAAAATACCGAAAATCATGCAATTTTTCATGAATCTCTCTCAGGAGGGGCATCTCGAACTCGGCCAGTGTATTTTAACCTTTAAGAGCCATCGCAATTTTCTATACCATAGTCAAAACCATTTTGTATGGCGCTTTATGAGTCTAAACAAACAATCGTTTAATTTTACATAAAGGAGAAAGCAGTTTATTCATTCTGTCATAAATACGAGATGACCACCGACCCAAATATTTGCTTACGATCCTAACATCGCGCGAAAGTAAAGGTTAGAGCGTTAATCGACTATAAAAAGTCCATTATTTTGACCATTATGCACCTAATCTACAACCTTTCTTAGATGGTAACAGGTAGAAATTGTGAACTATATCCTACCATTTATCAACAGTTTAAGCTTCAAAGTGCAAGTTTCATGCCCACGTTAGTTGGGACAACACACGGGAAAGGGACTGCGGCAGATCCGTTGCATACAATCGTGCTTCCAATTACGTCGTTTTTCTGTCGACGTCACCTTGGGCTTTAAGTTTGTTCGCGGATGAACGATAGAATGATAACGATCAGAATACGTATTCTTGTTACATGAAAAGATGTGGATGTGTCATTCCAGCAACACGTTTGTAGCACCGCCTTAGCATGAGTCTAACTCATATAATGTAGAAATGTAGTGCATGTTAAAACCTCAAAGATACTCTAACCACATACATGTGCCACGAAATGTCCGCAAAAATAAAATATCGCGATATAGCCACATTTCTCCCCAGTATAAAGTTCAGTCTCTTGTTTTGCTCAAGGAGAAAGTCTCACGTAAAACGTTGATACAACGGAAGTTCTGCATTGGGAACTAGTATTATTACCCTGCTCCGTTCTCAAGTACTTCAAAGCAGAAAGTAAATTTGAAAATATGAGTCAAACCTAACGTATAATATTATGGTTTTGTCTCTGATGAAAACAAGTAAATTTTTTTATACTATATCTAAGCTAAGTTCCGTTCCATTAAAATAAAGAAACAGAATCGCACTGTACAAATCCAAACGACGACATGCACAAGAGTCGCTGCCGCTCCCGTTTTCGTCATCAACATTTCCGTTTGGTATACCTTTACTTTGCTTTCCTAACCATTTGGGTGAACATGGACGCACACATATCTTGTAGCAATGTAACCCTGCCTGCTGTTCTCTCTTGTTCCGACCGAACACCAGTCTGTGTGCATGGATGACTGGTTTCCCACACTGAAAGTCTTTCATTTCCATACCTTACGTGTAGTCTGCTTTCACTCTACAATTATGTGAAGAAAAAAAGACTGCAAACGTTTCTGGCATCAACACAAGGCTACAGTTCAAATGTTCTCTATGCTCGCACAGGCCTAAATGTATCAGTATGTTTTTACTACGATTTTCAGCACGAGGACTTAAAACTTTTATGCAGCTTACAGCATAGGTATTCGATGAATCCCTATCTAATGTCCCTACTTTTATCCACAGGGTACCCCAACACATTTATTTTACTTTCCCCTCTGAGTACATATTACTGCGTGCCACTTTATCGTGCAAAATTTAATACAGCGTTCTATCCGAGAAAATGTTCTATATATTCAGATAGACTCTATATGTTGACACATTCATGCACTGGATACCTCTAGAACGGAAATTGGGTACCCAATTTTTGCTGTATAAAAGTTATAACGTCATCAGTTCTGAATACATGGAAAGTTACAACGGGACGCTTGTATACTGTGAAAGTTATAATGATGAAAACAGTTATGTATGTACTTGTTTTAACACATCTTTCCCTCGGTTGCTTTTTTCCTCTCCTCGCATCTGTTCATGCACTAAACGCTGATGACGAAAATACGACTGGCTAGTTATAACCAAGCCCTTCCAGAGGAGCCGAGTTCATTCTGGATTTGTGAATTGACCTGAGAGCACGGTACCTGGATTCGCACACATTCGGTTGGAGTTACATACACTACGAGCAAGGCAGAGAATTTAAGGGCGATCTGAAAGTTGTCTTATATTGTACTTCAGTTTACAAGGATTACTCACACTCATTTACAGTACATTAAGTATCTTCTGACTTGTATTTTTCGTGCAAGAAAAAGCATACACATTACAGACCTTAAGACGTTTTTGTCCATTTTCTCGTTCTAAAGCTGGTCAAGATACTCAAATTATCGTCGTACAAGAAAGCCCTTGACTGAAGAAGGATCTAACCAAAAAAGTAAATTGTGTATATAGCCCTCAATCCTTGATGTAACATACTTTATCTTTCCCCTGTTGTTTTGTGCTTTCAAGATAAAAGAAAACCCAGGTAAACTTTTTTTTGCAATATTAATAACAATTTTTTTGTTCGCTTTCAGTCTGGTTACCTTCTCCTTCGCTCTTGATACACCCTCCGATAACTCGGAGTGCGGAACAACAGCTACATCCAGTCGACCAACCTAATTGAAAAAGTGTTTTCACATCGTTCCAGCCAAGCGATTCGTTGAGATAAAAAAAGACGAGTCAAGTGACAGGTTGTTTGCTTACTGGAATACTACGCTGTATCGCAGCTAGAGTGCATTGCTGCCATAATTCGCAACATTTTTGTTCGTGCTAATCCGTTGGTTGGCAAAGTATAACGAAAAAAAAATCTCTTTGAGCTGCTACACGCAAATCATTCATTTTCTTGAGTGCTTAGAAACAAGTAAACTAGAAAGAAAACCACACAGACCAACAAAGTAACTTGGAAAAAGCGAATCACATATCAAAATTACTACTTTAGAAAACGTAACGTACCTACTGAGCTCAACGCAAAAGAAACATATCAGATTCATACTGACTACCGTTCCTAAAATTAAGTATCCATTAAAACTTTACATATCTTTGTCGTCTGAAAATACGTAAGGAAAAGTACTGAAGATTTTAAACTACGATTAAGTGCCACTGGGATTGTCTCATTACGTACATTTTGAAAGTTACCAACAACAATTAAGTTTTGTGGAAAGCTTTAGCAAAGCGTAATAAACCGCCATTTGCGTGTGGGATACGAAAAAATAAGGTAAGCATGCCATTTATAAATGACAATAAAGACTAATTATGAGTAGGTAGTTTCAAAATATGTACAAGTAAAAAAAAACTTCTTTAGGGCTAGGGAAATATAAAGCGTTCACACAAGTTGTCGACATGTTACAACAAAGGCTGCCGAACAGATATAAAAATGCATAATGACCACAAAAACCCAATTTCGGCCATGTTATAGCAACAAATAAGGAATTCACGTGCCGAGTTCATTTATGAAATCAGACGACAGCAATTTTAAAACGGAAAATTCAGCAATTCTTTGCCAAATAAATAATTCAGGGTAGACTGTACAGTACCGCGACATGAACTTACCTATGTGCTCTTGCCAGAGCAGCGTTATTTTAGATTATTAAAAATAATGAGGGCATTGCAATCCACTTTGATCCTTTTACTAAGTAAGTCAAACATTGGTAAGCCATGTGTGAACAGTTGCCTTAATAGGATTGCCCATAACATATACAATGGATAAGTAGGTAGTATGTGTGAAAAGAGCGAAAAGTCTGATTCACTCCGTAGTGGACACTTGCTACGCGCTTGATCATAAAGCCATTTTTAATTCCATACAAGACTACAGTAAATTCAGTATCTGCATAATTGTCCAGGGAATCTCTACTATGACTACGGAGTTAATGATAAATGCGCATTATGCCGTTTTTTTCTTTTCCAGAAGCATTTGCAGTTCCTTGGATTGAATCACTGAATTACCTTTCATCAAGATGAATTCTGTATTTTACACCGTCGCCCTTACCCTTGTTTACACAGGAGTGTGCTACGGGTGGGGTGGCCTTTTCAATCGCTTTAGTCCCGAACTGTTGACCAACATGGGATACGGAGGACTCTCAAACTATAAACTTCAGCCTCTTATCAGCGTAAGTTTCGTAATTTCGACTTTCACTAACAACATTACTTAGCGACAAAAATACCTGCCACTCCATTCAAGTCATAAACATTAAAACTACGATGTTATCCCCGCGTCCTATTTCCAAAGTCCACAACATTGTTTTTCAATTATTCATAATAATACGCAATATACCATTCCCGTGCATAGTTCCTGTCCAGAAGAGACAGAATGATTAACTTGCTATTGCTACTAATTATGATATGGGAAATTTATGATGTTGCACGCTTCTTAAATGAATTTGTTGCTGCAAATGTTTGTTTGCTAGCGTGACAAAACGCATAACTAATACATATTCTCGTTTATTGTTTCCATCTACGGCTTGATAGCTCCATAGGCAATCTAATTTGTTGAGAAAAATGCCTATTCCTTTACAACAAAATTGTCAAGGAATGCGTGTATCAATGTCGATATACTGTCATAACTGTCCCCCACGTCAAAAATATCAATATCGCTAATCTGAATGTGAAGCTGTTTGTACGTCCCAGTGAATTCAATTCATTAGCGTAAACCATTGGTACTCGACGGGTTTATTGGTATGTATGCTACCGGAAACACGTTTCTTCAGGTAACTTGAGTTAGAACGCAATAATCGAAGGTAACTACAGGTAAAACCGTATAATGAATACTGCTTATTTGTATATACCAGATCGTGTATATACGCACAAGAAACTTGGAATGATTAGAACTTGGAACGCTTTTGTCGTGCATTTATTTTGATAATTTCTGAAGAAACATTAGTTGTAAAGTACTTTTCGTTGCTTTTGTTAATGCATATTTTAGACAGAAACGGTTTTATCTTTACGTAACAAAGCTAAAGTCCTTCCTCAAGTAACCAAAAAAGAAAACTTCTATTTTATTTAACCTTTCTCTTTGATTTCGTTACAGCTTTTTATGTTCAGCCTATAATTTAATCTTAAAATGATTGCGGAAGTACGTGATGTTCATTCATGAAAAGCTTTAACAATGTCAAATCCCTTTAAGAAGTTTTAGCTAAAAGGTTTGACATTTCAAACGCTCTGTCCTGAGATTTATTTTATTTCTAAATCCAAGAAAATCCTATTGCTACTGGGGGAATAATGAGCTTCTGATTGTTTAACGGTTTTCCCCAAGTTTTCTTGTTCTCAATTTTTTCTTTGAAGACATCCCACTCGAAACTATTGTGCTTTAAGCCTTCAATATACTTTAACTTGAATGAATTTTCTCTTTCACCATTGAGATAAATAAATATTCTCAAGGAAATGTATTTGACTGTGCCTATGAAGACATCCCACTCGGAACTATTGTGCTTTAAGCCTTCAATATACTTTAACTTGAATGAATTTTCTCTTTCACCATTGAGATAAATAAATATTCTCAAGGAAATGTATTTGACTGTGCCTATGCAGGGATGCACCTAGAAAAGGACTCAAGTGGGTTGCCCGCCTACAGCTTACGATTCTATAACACAAACCTCAAGAGAAAGAATTGCTTTACAGCCAACTTAATAAAAAAAGCCACATGGATGACGTTGGTATTTCCTAGTTAGCCGGGTTTATTCTGGTTCTGTTACATGGGTAAATTACAATTCTTCGGAAACAAGTTTGGAAATTCAGATTTCTGAAAATTTTAAGAGCATGAATGACAAAAATGTACAGTCGTTTACGCTTTCATTCCAAACTGAAATGCTCATGCATCGTATTTTTTGGACCATTCTTTACATTCGATGCTAAAAAAGTTATGTGTCATAAGCTACTGTTTGTTATGGCAACCTAGGAGCTGTGCGCGTGGAGCTTAACGCTTTGTCCTAAGATGCATTTTTTGTATGCAAAAATACGTAGAAAGTACGACTTCGCCGTGGTTACGGACATGCAATAACGCTACAAACAAAGTCCGGTAAAATAGATTCATGAAAGTAGCCGAGAGATGTTACCATACAAAAAACTGTTGGATAATCTCGATAGCTTGCGCACGTAAGTAGTTCTACGGAATACTTATAAGTTAAGGCTATATTGCGGGTCTGAACACCTGATATATGAAAGGAGCGGAGTTAAACGTTGTAATTTAAATAATGTATCATTAACAACCCGCTATGTTGTACCGTTAATTCGTGAAATGCTATTAGCTTTTAGAAAGATTTCATAAAGTAGCGAAGGCTATTGGTATTGTATAATATTAGTTTTATTGTTCATTCATATACTGGTTACATTGTTTACAATATGTTATTTTTGGACTAATTGTTTTTTATTCCGAGTATTTCTTTCCTTATTGCGGTTTTTAAAGAATTCAGGATACAACATGCGTATTTTGTCTTTTTGTTCCTTCACCTTGGCTTTACCTTCATCCGACTTAGTATCTGCTGTGCATACGTTCCCATATACATCCTTAAACCTATGTCCAGCCTGGTAACATTCGGTACAAATATCCGGCATATTGAGAGCGGCATCCTCCTCATTCTCAATCTCATTCACATCTAAGTTAACCACATGAGTGTCCCCCTTAAGAATGCTGTTCTTTTAATCATTTACTTATTCTGTTAATCATCTGACTCAGATTCAATGAACGTGAGCACCCTCGGAATTCGGAATTTTCGTGTTTGACAGCAAACAACTGCGTAACGGTGTATGCGAGTATTCCACAAATTTTACAAATTAACTTTAGGACCTCCAAATTTACAATTTTTGCATCAAATTTTTTTTTTGACTTCTCAATTACCATGGGAAGAGGGGAGGTCACCTGTCCCATTCTCGTTGCACAAAATTTCTTTCCTCATACGAAAGAGGGTTTTTAGCGCTAAAACGATTTCTAGCGCAAAACTTTTTATGCAACAAGAATGAGACCGAGCGTGGCGCCAAATCAAAGACGGAAAAATTCCGATTGGCCGACGCGGTAAGAAGCGGAGCATATCCTATTATAAAAATTACATCCTTCACACGTACGTACGTGCGTGCTGAAAGCAAAGAAATACACGTCGTTTATTTGGAGCATAGTCGGAACCTGAGTGGTTGAGATCTATTTTGGGACGTTGTTTATGGCAATGACAATGGGCTTGACTTGACTGACACCAGTAGCTTCATATCGAAATACGCCTAATTTTTGTCACGAGTACTTCTAATTGAGTAAAATCGCTA
>VICI01004022.1:0-11831 GCA_019593645.1 Akabosia matsudoensis
AATGAGAAAAAGTCAAAATGTGTTGATCAAACGTGTTCTAGTGATAGTGTTCAATAGTGACATGGCATCACAAAAAATTTGCAAAAATAAACTTGGTAAACTTTCTAAACTCTAAGATCTCGTTGTTCTTAAAGTGAAAATTGTGCGCACACCAGTGATTCTAAAGCATCTACTAACGATCCTGGGGACGCGACGTGTTCACAAAAGTATCATCCTGAAAGTTCTGTAAGTTTGTTCTTTGTAGTGGAGCATGTTTTGAAGCAGTTATGATTAGGCCTAATTTATTTTGTATGATGTATTCCAGTAAGTAACATTAAATTTCGGCCGGATGCACGATGAGACCTCATCTCTTGCAGAGGCTTTCCATATCGCCCCTACAGTGGAACAAGTACCGTTGCCACGTGACCAAGTCGCCTTATACCTTGTTTGGAACAGTACCTCGGGCCAATTATCACCTTCCATTCAAACCCAAGCGAGTGCTCATTCTGACAAAGCTCTCGCGTCTAGAGTTTGAGCAGCTCCGCCAGAAGCCTCAGGCGAAGACAGACTTTGAGCTGGAAACAGCCCTGCGGTCTCGCGGATCCGACTACAGCACTCTCCTCTATCATCATTACATCCATAAAGGGTGCGAAAGCCGAATCCACAACTATTTCCAAGAGTTTGGGGTGGAAACGAGACTCGTCAATCGCTTCAACTACACCGAGGAAAACATTAACTGGGCGGATTTGATAGTGACAACTGGAGGAGATGGAACGTTCCTCATGGCAGCATGTAAAATTCATGACAGGAACAAACCCGTGATTGGCTTCAATACAGATCCTACAAGGTCGGAAGGTTATCTCTGTCTTCCTAAAAAATACTCCGTCAACATTCGTGAAGCCATCCGGAAGCTGTTTGAAGGTAGATTCAAGTGGACGTTCCGGCGAAGAATAAGAATAACTTTAAAGGGAAAAAATGTGTTCGACCCCCCTATTGAGCTTCACGACCAACAATTGTCCCATCCTGAGTACAGATTTTTTGACTGTCTTCAAGAAGAGTTGCAAGACTCAGAACCGTCACCAAAATCGTCTTCCCTTCCAACTCGGGTGCTTCCGGTACTGGCATTAAATGAAGCCTACTTCGGAGAATGCGTGAGTGCACGGGTTTCCTATTTTGAGCTTGGCGTTGACGGCGGAGACAGAGTGAAAACAAAAAATGCTGGACTGTTGGTGACGACAGGAACTGGATCCACATCTTGGTCTTATAACGTGAACAAAATAAATCGACAAATGGTGCAGACCTTGTTTCAAATTATTGAAGCTGATGAGAATGAGCAGAAAATTTCTTCCAGTGGGATTCCTCAAAATAAAGTGATAAGGTCGACGAATAAGCGGCTTGTCGATAGGATAACAAAGCGATATAACAGCCAGTTAATTTACGACCCTGAAAGCGGCAAAATGATGTACACCGTGAGGGACCCGATTGAGGCTTATACGCTTCCATACGCTCAGGAAATTTCGCCACGTGGCCTCGCCAAAAAGCTGGATATAAGGTCAAGATGTTTTGACGCATGTTTGGTTATCGATGGCGGTCTCTCTTTCCCATTTAATGATGGTTCCGAAGCAACTCTAGAAATGTTCGAGTCGGATGCTCTCCGAACAGTTATTGATCTTCAGGAGCATGATGACGAGACTACTCGTGACGGATTCTCCTCGTCGAAAGAGTCAAAAAGTGACCTTGGTAAAAATAGTTAGTTCCAAATCACAATCAGTACATTATTTTTTTAAACGATCTTGTCTTCTTTTGTGATACTACAAAGTTAACTGTCTGGAGAATAAAAAGAAATTACTTCACAAAAAATTTGCGCATGAAAATATTCGACTTTTTATTTATTTATCATTGTAATAGATATTTTTTGTTTCAAGTAGAACTCGTAAACAATACTTATTTTTGTTTTCAAAGAAAATTCTCTTAGTAAGAACAAACTACACTTACGTAAAAAAAAAAAGATTTCTAGTATTTATCTTCTGAAGACGAAATAACTAATAACTATCACTATTTTGCTATAAAGAATTCTTAAAGTTTTGAAAAGAAATTAGAAATCTCGCTGAAGCCCGCAAATTCTAAAACGTTAAAACGGATCCATGCTGAAATGTAGCAACACAACAGAGAAAAAAAATTATTGCAAAGGTTTGTCATTGTATCCAATTACAATTTAAAATTACCAACATAAGATGATATCTTAACGTGTCTCTGCAGAACCTGCTCTAAACTAATTACGAAAAGTTTCACAAACTTGATCTATCATAGTATGCATTTTGCATAGATTATTGTTGCTTTTATATCGTACTTGATAAATATCTTGACTTTAAAAAAAGGAGTAGTACGTTATCTTTTCATCATGACTGTGCTATACCACTGACTACTATTCTGTTCATGAGTAGTTACCCTCACAAAATACAAAAACAATTTATGGGTATCCTATATAACTTTTGTTTTTTACACCAACTTTGACCCTAACAATTTAGTACAGTTTTTTTGTGTAGTAAACACGGTAAAAATACAAAGTTATTCATCATCGTTCACTTTCGCTTTCATTACCTTATCATCAATTCCTTAACCTCAAAAGAAAAAAAAAAGACTTTTGGGAGATAGGAAATCTTTAGAAATAATACCAGTGTGTTATGTAACAACTTTATTGTAGTGACACGTGTAAAGTTTAGTTAATATTAATAACTAATCCTTCTGAAGCAGCATATTCTGCAAAACATTTTTCCTTAACTGTGTATCATAAAACCAACTCATACTCGACAACAATGGATAAGCACAAAGAAAAGAGGAAATTAAGTAGTTTGAAATAAATTTTCTATTTGTCCTCAATCTGGCATGTGAATTACAATTATTTTAAAAACAGATCAAAGATCAAATGCTTAATCTAGACTTAACATTAGTGATAAAACTTCCATAGAAAAAAATTTCAATGATATATACTCAACAGATAAGCCACGGTACAGAAAACAGTTTCATGCCTACATGGTATGGGTTTACCGGCTGAGTACAGGCAAACAAACTACTGCTTCGCCCTCTCACTTAAATTCTGTCGGAGTGCACCTATCTTTTGTACGAAGAGCTTTTCGAGATTATCCGCCGTTCTGAAGACCTCCGTGGAAGAATCGTTGAAATATCGACAGTTTTCAAATATCCTGCCAACATCTCCTATAAACTCCCGTAGGTGCTTATAATGCCGGCTTTCTAAACGGCTGTTTACAGTTTGCAAGTCTGAAACGCAAAAAAAGGTTTGGTGGTAAAGTTAACGAGCACAGTTCTAAGTACAACATAAATTTGGCAATACAAATAGCCATTCTCACCCATCGGTTCTTTTATAACATTATAGTAGTTGGGTACTTGAGATCGCGAGACAGGTTTTCTAAAAGGCAAGGACAAACGATTGGAAGTCAAATCTTTGAGAAGTCTTCCGATTGCGGCAAAGTCCATAGAGTCCAGAGCCTTCCCATTAGGACGATTTATGTCTGAATTAGGTTCGCATTCCGGACAATTGTAGTTCACAATGGATTCAGATTCCCCTTGCAGAATACCAACACACCTTCCGTGAAACCAATCTTCGCACTTGTCACATTGAATGTAGAACCTGTGAGTCAATGATATGAGTCAATGTGAGTGAGTTAAATATGCACGAGAAATTGAATAAATTACGATTAATCATACTTCTGAAAAAATACTTACTGGGAATCGTTGTAGGGTTGCTTGCACATGCAGTACAGCTTCTCTTCGTCTCTACATTCCTCGCAGGTGTAGTCACCCATATCATCAGCCATCTCTTGAGTGACACCAATGCATGACCCATGAAACCAATTATTACATTTATCGCAACCAATATAAAACTTGGTTTTGTCGTAAGGTGTCATGCAGAGGCAAAACAATCTCCTTTTCCGTTTACCCGGTTTACGACCCTTAGACCCTGGACCACTGCGAACAGCGGACTGCTGCGTTGGTCCTGACGAGATAGAATCTTGGTCTGTTGAGTTTCTGCTGTGGCCACTGTCGTGTCGTCGTTTCTAAACAAACAATATTTAAAAAAATGAAAACATTGAAAATTTAAAAAATGAAGCTACTTTTGTATAAAAGCTTGTTCATCGAAGGTATCACTGATCGCTCTGCTACCTTGGCTTTCCCAAATTTATCTTCAGTGGGTGTTTGTTGTTGGGTTGATTCTTGCTTCCGCACTTCTTCTCTGACCTTTTCCAATTCTTGCATCTGCAGTTTCAAAACTTCTTCTGCAATGTCCCTCTTAGCTTCCAACCTCATTTGTGTCGCCGCTAATTTCTTCTTCTCCATTATATCTTCTTTAAGGGCTGTTCGTCTATCGTCCAAAACCTCTTGTTGTTCTGAGTTGAGGGGTCGCATTAGCTCCATTGCTACACTACTCACATTGGTTTGATTATCCCCGTCTGAAGGTTGAATTTGAGATGCTGTTGTTGGAGACATAAATGGTGGCGGACTATCAAGGTTATTTGGACGAATGGGAGATTTCCTAGCTTGCGACTTTCTCGCTACGACCATCGGTTGTGCAGGAGAGTTTGTCAGAGAAGGTGCCGAAACAGAAGGTAACGTACTAACAACTTCTCGTCTTACTGTGTTTTTTGGCGAAAGCAAAGGAGGGAGATTGCTTGGAGGAGACAACACTTTAGCTGGTGACACCATACTAGTAGGTGGCGGAGATTGAGGTAAACTAGGGGAAGATAGGGATGATGAGCGCGCAGTGGGCGTGGATGAAGATGATCTGAGTACTTCAACGGGACTTAAATGTTGTGCTGCAACGGTGGATCCCGCTAGTGTGGGGTTTCCCGTTTGGGGTTTCTGAAGAATTGTAGGAATCGATGACTGCTGTGCAGTTGTCGAGACTGGGAGTGTAGCACCTGTTGCGTTTGATGCAGATGCAGTTATCACTTGAGGTCTAGGTTGCAATGTTTGTTGCTGTGTTTGGGAAGCTAGTTGTCGCTGAATTTGCTGCTGGAGCTGAAGCAATTGGCTCGGTGTTAGTTCATCTGGATTGATACCTTGAATAACAACCTTAGGGCCCGCAACTGTTTGAAATATTTGTGCTACGATTTTACTTGGTGTGCCAATTTTCGGTTTCGCAGCTCCTGCAGCAGCTGTCGCTGATGAACCGGAGGATGCTGCATTGATTTCAAGTGGAATGCCAGCAGCAGACGGAGGGTTTGTTTTTATATCTTGAGGTTGGGAATTCCCAGGAGTTAAAAGACCGGAAGAACTAGCAGGGACAGCGATGCTGGGACTGGAGGAAGTTGACAAATTGTTTTGAGGTGCTGTTGAGATCTGTTGAGAAGATGCTTCCCATGAAGAGGACTCGGAGGAAGAGTTTTCAGTAGCACCTGTCTTTGGTGTGGAATTGTTTGGAGTTGAAGGTGGGGTCGGCATTACTTGAGATGTCGGTGGTTTCGATGCTTGGGTTGCAGGCGAAGCGGAGCGCGGTGTTGAAGCATTCTTTGTTACCGGACTGGAAACTCGTATAACTGTTGAGGCTTTCGGGGATGCCGAGGGAGAAGAAGGACTTGGTGACGTAGTGCCTTGTTGAGATGGTGATTGCCCTTTACCTTTTGAAGGGGAAACGATTGATATAGGCAAGCCAGGGCTTCTCGTGATCGTTGTCTGCATCTGCGATGTACCACCTGCGTCGCTGGTGCCCTGTGTTCCTGACTCTGCTGAGGCATCAACGTTTACTATCTGCTGAGTGGCTACTTGCGTGGTTGCTTTCCCACCAGCAAGTACTTGATTTTGCGGCAAACTCCCTGATGCAGCTCCCGTTTTCACTAGTTTTTTAACAATCAGTGGCTGACCGGTGCCTAATTGTGTTCCCGGAACAACTATTTGAACTTGCTGCTGTTGTTGAATGACCCCAGTTGCCACTGATTGTTGCGAGATTGCAGGCGTTCCCGACTGAATATAAAATTGCTGTCCACCAGGTCCTTGTACAAGTTGAATGGTGCCTGGGGCTGCGTTTCCTCCAACGAAGTTTTGGATGATTGGCTGCTGCGTTGTGGCTCTTACTGTTCCGGCTCCAGCAGGAAGTTGCACTACTTTATTTGCAGTTAACATTACTTTCCTACCACCAAGTTCATTCAATTGACTTTGTGTCATCAAGAGTGTTCGACCGTCTGGTAATACGTGCCTAACTGTAGCGACTTGAGATGGACCGGAAGCTAATCCCGTTGTAACCGTCCCTGCTACAACAGGTTTCGATGGAGACGATGTGGTGGTGCTTGTGCTGGCGACCGAAATAACAGACGCAATCGGTGAAGAAGCAGCTGAAGTGATAATTTGCTCTTGAACCACAGTCCCCGCCTGTTGGCTAATCAAATGCAACCCTTGTCCGCTTTGAATCAACTGCATCGTAGTGCCACTGCTAGTCTGTATTAACTGAGGCCGAACTACCGTCTGTTGAGGGGATTGCACTAAAGCTGACGAAGTCTGTATCACCTGCTTTGGATTCACTAGCACTCCTCGTGTTTGACCAACAGATGTGGGAGCTGCACCGATGAGAACAGCTTTTCCATCTTGAATGACAATGCGTCCCGGGACTGTTGCAACTTGTTGACCGGCCGTGGTTGATACAACAACTCCTCCCACTGTCGGCCCACTTGAAGTTTGCACTACAACCGGACTTTTTACAGCGATCTGCTGTCCTGTCGCTGTTGTGACCTGCTTAATAAGTTGCTGTCCAGGAATAGAACCCTGCAAAACTGTCCTTTGTGCCGAGTTGAGCTTTTGTTGCTGCAAGATAGCTTGGGCTGCTTGGCCTTGTATTAAAACGTGTTGACCGTTGGGCTGTTGGATCATAATTTGCTGTTGAGGCTGTTGAATTGATATCGTTTGCCTAGGCTGAGGACCCGCAGTAGCAACTAGACCAGCTGTGTTCGATATATTTGACTTCACTGACTGGCTGCTAATATTAATAACTGGTTGTTGACTCTGCTGACTAGATACAACAACATGGGCTGTGTGTGGAATCTGATTAACCCCTGGAGTCTGAGAATCAGAAATTGTAACTTGTGGCTGTGTATGTGCTAACGAATTAGCTGGAGTTGGGGCGGATTGACCGTTTGTTGGATTCGAAACGTCATTTGCTAACGTTGTTGTAGAAGTGATTACCGGCATTGGTGACGTAGGGGTGGGAGTAGCTGAAGTGGCTGTTCCGGGAGCCTTAGGCACAGACTGTTGTTGATCATTGGTCGGGGGAGGGATTGTGCAGCCAGTTTGCGCAGATGCTCCAACATTTGCAGCTGCTTGGGCTGCCTGTTGGCGTGCAGCGTTAAGCTGTTGTTGTTGCTGCATTTGTTGAACTTGGGTTGCCGAGACAGTTACGTGAATTTTTCCATCAGGAGTTTGATAACAATGTTGGCCTGGGAGTAGCCCTTTGACTTGAAGTCTTCCATCTGGAAGCCTAACTACAGATAACTTTTGCTGAGGCATCACAATAGGAGATCCCGTTGTGGGTGCTTGCGCTTGTCCAGTTACACCCTGCTGGCCCCCCAATGTGGCAACCGCTACTGTTGTAGCTACCTGAGCTTGACTGCCTTGTGTTGTTGGAGCCGGTTGATTAGGGTTATTTTTAACAACGGAGATGTTTCCACCTGCGCCTTTATTGATAGTTATAGTGCTCTGCAGCGGTCGCTTAGTTAGTATCGGGCCATCTGTGCCGGCTGTGGCTCCAGTACTCTGACGGTTGGAGAAAAACTTCTTTCCGACAACGACACCTCCGACTTTGGGGGTTGTTGGTGTACCAGCAGTTTTTCCAACGACTGGTGTACCACTTTTCGCACTGTTTTGCTGCATTTGGAACTGCTGTGATGCTGTTGGGGTTTGTAGGGCAGCAGATTTTACGCCACTGTTAATATTTGCCCCTTTGTTTACGTGCCCATCTCGCTTCGAAAGATGGACAGCCCTTTGCATCTTCATTTCAGTTTCCAATTTTTCTCTCATCAATTCAGCCGTCTTCACGACGGAAACTGTTTTTCCCTCTCCCTGATTTCTTATGACGTGCTCAATCGTACTCTCTACATTGTCAGAGAAAGAAGACGATGAGGACGCAGAGGAAGATGAAGGCCCAGAAGAAACTGACACTTGCTGCTGTCCCACGACACTATGCTGATTGGCTCCAGCATAAGTCCGGCGTTCTCCACTATGAGTTGGGGGCGGCGATGGGTCATATTTTTCCGGCTGCTTGATGGCAATTCCACTTTTGGTTCTAGTTGCCCTCTCTTGAGAGTTTATATCATAATATCGTGTGACGCCTCCAATTACACTGTGCTTTTTGTCGATTCTGTCCCCATAAAATCGAATTTCCCACAGCTCCAGCTTTTCTTCGTCCACCCAATCTTCTGTCACGACGGGATCTGTTTGGTCTGGAAGTTCCGCCCGCTTTCGTTTCCTCAATCCTATCCGGGAAGGGGTCACCTCTGTAAACCAAGCAGGAGAAACGTCTTTTTTACTTACAACGCTAAATGATTACGTGGTAACTTGGATCTTGGAAATTACAGGAAAAAACCGCTACGAAAGAAGTGCGAAACATGCAAATACCAAAATCAAAGAATCTACAAAAATATCAAATCTGTTTACTTTGGATTTCACACATAAAATCAAAATAAAAAACAGAATCAACAACTGATGGTAAGTAAAGTAAAAGAGCCAAGAGCTGCGTAAAAATATTGATTTGGAAGATTTGCTAACCTGAGCTTTCTCTCATTTTCGCTATTGAAAAAATATACACAAGAATGGCATTGTTATTAACACACTTTTAATTATCAACACTTTGTTAATGCACGGGTGCTTAAGCTGAATTTCGCTTTGGGATTGGGAAGGTGCATTAGATATTATGGTAGTTGAGTTAGTATGTATTTTATCAGTACTTTCATCTTGCTTAGAAAATATACATATTTTGATATATGAGATTCTTACCTCGGATTGTTTTTGGGGCATCAATTGGTACCACATGCATCCTTCTTAGGTACTGCACTCTTTCCATGAAACGTCCAACAATGCGATGATTTAGAATCTCAGAAGTGATTATTTCTGTATCCGTGTGCACTTGGTTTCTGCCATCGTGGTTCGGTATTTTAGCCTAAAACAATACAAGTAATCGTGAATTAGTGAGATATGGAAGCCTTTTAAATTTGAATAGCACTGGTAGTTACACTTACAATTATGTCATCCCATCTGATTGATGCATAAAGAATCCTCAATTGCATTGCAGCAGCTGCCATCGTATTAGCATGGGTTGTTTTGTACTGCCAGGCTGTTCGGAAAATAGGTCTCCCGCATGGGTACGTCCAGCCCCAGCTTCCGCTCTTCTGAGTCTGGAAGAAGCCTGAAGGAGTGAAGTGTCTTCCTGCGGTTCTTGCTAACTTACTCATTTCCCATGGTGCAAGAACTAAAATACTAGGCTTCTTTGAGGTAACATACTGGAAGGGAGACGTTTGGGGGATCTTAACGGCAGGAACTTTACTCTTCTTTTTGTTGAGATGTGCACCAGTAGGTCCGACGTTGGAAGTGGTACTAGTTGGCACTCCTGTGACACAGTCAGCTATTTTCTTCATACATACTTTATGACTGGTTCCCTCCAAGGTGTAATGTCTTTTATCTTCAATTTCTTTATATGTCTTTAGGTATTTCTCTTTTTCAATTTCCCGAAGCCGCTCTTGCTTGAATCTAGTTGTTTCTTGTAAGCAGAACTTCAGTCGGCACATAGGCGAGTAGCAAATCTTCTCATAGATGCGCTCCCTATTTTTCCCTTTTGTTTTCATAAACTCTAAGGCTTCTTTACGACACTCAGAGGAGTAGCAGCAGTAAGCGTATGCACCACCGAGCGTTAGATTTTCATCGACCACTTCTTCACCTGGATATTCTTCGGCTTCTTGTGCCCTTCGTTTCTCTTCAGCTTCGAATTGTGCCAAGCCGGGTTTCGCTTTTGCAACCATTTCTTCGCCATAGGTGCTTTTAAGATTCTTCTCTTCGAGTGACATCAATGTCAGCCTCTTTTGAAGAAGTGTGTCCAAGAATTCTGACCGACGAGCAACTTTAGGGTACAAAATACGATGCGATGAGGCTATCCCTTGGGAAACGTTGACCAGTTCGGTCTTGTACTTTCTATTTTGGGAATCATCCGACTTGCTATCTCCACCAGCACTCGCTGCAGTCCCAACTGAGTTAGACCCTGAGACTTGAGTCTCTTCAGGGGTGTCTTCAGGTCGCTCATCAGCCTTGGTCGAACTATCGTCAAGTGTGTCCTCCTTCACGTCGTCAGCGCATATACCGTTGACGGTGGGCTTATCTTCAGTATTTTCTGTTGATATGGGCGTTTCAGTATCCATTAAAGCTTCTGCTTTACTACCCACACTTGCATCATTACTTCCTAGCGAACTCTCTTGAAGATTTTTCATTTCTTCATCGCATGATAAATCCCCGTTTGTTAGTGCAGCTTCGGAGGCTTGTCCTTCAAGGCTTGAGTCCACCTCCATAGGCTCTACCTTAGGTTCTACAGGTGCTTTGCTGGCTACGGCCAAATGATCTTCGTCGATAGTATTTTCCATTTCGTCTTCAATCTTAATCTCCTCCGCAGGCGACTTCTTTGTCTCCGTAGTGGTATCTTCATCTTCCTTCATTTCACCATCTTCTGCATTTTCCTTGTTACTTGAGGAGGAGCTATCCTCTACGTTCTCCAGCTCACTTTTCCCGTCCTCTGACTTCTCTTCCGTACTACTCCTTGGCGTAGAAGAGTCGATCGTTGTGTCACATTCACCGTTCACTGTAGATTTCACTGGCGTCGCTGCAGGAGAGCTTGTCACAGCTAAATTTCTTTTCGCCATAAGTTTGCTATACACTGACGGGTCAATTAACATTGTCTTAACCTTTCCCGTTTCATTCTTAACTTGGATCACATGTTTGTGTGGGCCAGCCAGCAGACCCTTTTCTCGACTATCTTGAGGTTTGCATTTTCTCATGTTACTTAGCCAAATCCAGCCCCATCTTCCATGAATCCTGTATTCCTCCCCCTTTTGCTTGTAAACTTGATGCCGGATTGGTAAAGGATTCTTCGTGTACTGGGATTCTCCCTTGAGACGATCGTCTTCATCGTCCTTCCCCTTCTTGTCCATTTTCTCTAACTTCTTACGCTCTTCTCGTTCAGCTAGAGTTGATCGTGAGAAGCGGACATGACCCGTGGTTTCAGACCAGATAGGATTATACACTGCGTTCCGTATACAAGCAGAGATCATAATCATGGCCCTTGAGAAATCTAAGGCAGAGCAACCAGCTGTCAAACTAGAAAGCCAAGATTTCCGCACCATTGGCCAATTAACATGCATTAGCGTTGTTGGGAGCAGAGTCTCCATATTCATTAGGGCACCACGTAGTGCGGTAATTTGCACTTGTCTTGAACACCCAGCAAGGTCTTTTACACCATACTTGCATTCCGACGCAGTTGTTAAGGAAAACTTGTGGGACATGTACCTCTTCATATCCCTTTCACCGTTTTTCCCCTTGCCCACAGCGAGAGGGTCGCTATTGAAATGGTTTGTATAGTTCTTGAAGGTATTTTCTTGGCCTAGTTTGTATAATCCGGTTGCTTTCAATCTGGTCACGCGCTCTGCGCCCTCTTCCTCGTCTTTACCGTTGTCTATGTCCAGGAAAGTTTTACGTCGATTTACATTCATCAGAGTCGTTACCTCTTCGGTTACTTGACAATGACGGTAAATATCTTCCTCAACTTCTTTAATATTGTCGACCAAAACAGACTCGTACGTACTTGCATCCAG
>VICI01004023.1:0-11829 GCA_019593645.1 Akabosia matsudoensis
CACAGTTTTTTAGGAATAACCGATTTTTAAGTACGTTGAAAACTTCAAACAGTCAAGAGTGATTTGACAATAAAAAATTTATAATTGTAAAGCAAACGGAAAACTTTGATACTTTCAATCACGATTTCAGTAATCAACAACGCAGTATTATTATCTTTTTTGACGTGTATACATACATCAGTAGATTACTTCGCGTTCGTGTAACTGGTTCATGATATTAGCTTTTCCGGTTTACGTGAAACAAAGTACTTAACTTTCTTTTTTATCTTGAGACAGTATTGGATTTTATAACTAACGCCTAGACCTAAACTAACTTTTGGCAGCATAATTACATCTTACAGGTAAATACATAGTTAGTTTGTATGACTAGGATGATTGATTACTCATTTTGTAAATTTGAATTTTTTCATGGCAGCCTACGATTAGGGTAAACATTAGAAAGTTATTGACCGAGAAAACTTAGCTGCATAAAAGTATAATTAACACTGCTGTTGACCAGCTCAGATTAGGAGAGGAATTGAAAGTTGAGGGATTAGAGAGGCTGCTGTTTTTTCAGTGCAAAACTTCCCGTGGCTCTTGAGAAGCATTGTTAGGTTAAAGGCAATGACTCAAAGAAAACTTGATGAGAGAAGGCTCAGCATGTCCCATGCTGTAAGTGCAATACACAAAGTCAGATATTTAGGTTTAAGGACTTACTGGCTGAATTTAACATGTATCATGCACAAAGACTAGAAAATAATACTCCTCCGTCATTGTCACATGAAAAACACAAATTTTTAGCTTTACACAAAATTATATATATATTAGAATATGATGACTCCTCATCAAGGATAAAACATGTGTTCTGAAAATATGTTACTAGAAAAATTAAATTAGGCCTATTATAAAAAAGCAGTTGAATAAAATGTTAAGATAGTTTACATTTATACTACTTGACAAAATGTATGAAGTTTTAAAAGGGTATGTATGAAATATTGTGATTTTGAGCATGTTTATTTTGTAATAATTTACTTTATATTTTAAATACTTAAAATACATTTTTAAAGCATGTGCCATCACATCATCCCACTCCCCTCTGTCTCCCATTCCAACGTTGTCAGTTTTCAAAATTGTATTATTGTGTTGTCTCACGAAGAGTACTTTTACAAATGTTGAGTTTCGCCCAAACCAATTTCAAAAGAAAGCAAAACAAATTCCTGACTTTTTTTAAGTGAGCAACAAAAATAAATATTTTTTAGTTTAAAAAATACACACAGGTTCCGGTAAAATTTATGCCAATATTTTTGAGAAGAATAGGTATTCGCAAACCAAATGGGTATTCCGATTACGAAACATTTTACGACAAGATGAATGAAATATCTTAGATTTTATTATTTATATCGTTAACAAATAAAACCGTATTATTCTGATCTAATAATAACGGTCATACATATATAGCTACATATAATATATGATAGCTTGTAATAAACTACTTAAGAGATTGTTATATGAATTACATACTTCACGTATTCGATAGTTGTATAGGGTGCATACAAGTTCCATTAATAAAATGTTTGCGCGCTTCCATGAAACTAACAAGACAATAAATAAAGACAATACCTGACAAAGCCATCTTCTGGTCTTGGTATTGTTTCAAAATAATTCAAACAAGACAAAAGTCCTGTTCTTGAACTATTACTCTTGCTCATCAATGAAATTTGCTTTGATTAAACTTTGTGTTTTGTTGATGATTCATTAAACACTTTCTACAATGCGAACCGGAAGATATTCCCGTTGGCACATACAACATATCATTTAATCATTAGTCATTTATGTTTCCTTCACCCTTCAGTCAGCTATGTACATCTATAGTCGTTTTCATTTTTTTGCTACGAACTATGCCTGTTGGTTCTGATTATAACTATGAACTAATGCATAAGTAGCTTCAGTGCAGTAATCATAGCCAACTTGTCTTACCTAAAGGATGAGACATCGAGGCGTGCGTGTCACAGTCCACTAAAAATTGGCCAGTTTGTTGGCCACCAAGAGTCTGAACTCTTTTAATTAGTAGCTCAATCGTCTGAGCACCTGTGAGTCCCTCCTTGACTGGATAGGTTTGCAAATCTGAAAATACCAAAGGTGGAACAATAATCAGGATTCAATATTCAAATGGCAATTGACTGCAGAGTCAGAGACTTATTTTTTCTTTCTTCAGACCGTCAATGACAAATGCAAGTTGTATAGCTCACAAACTTGAATGACTACGAATTGTGCTTATCAAATAGCATCTTAGCCTTTTTTACTCACACAGAAACTCCCATTTTCTTTGCTGGAATAGTGCCACAATCGCAGAAGAGCTTATACTAGTCCGTGAAATACTGGCAGAATCGTAAATTTTCGTAAACTTAACAGAATCCCATGAAACCCCACCGACACTTTAAAACAGTGGAAGCCGGAAGCTCAAGTATGTTTCTGCAGCGTTGCACACAATCACGTTAACAAAAGAAAGTAAATGCCAACTCTTATTCAGGCTATCACTATCACGTATACAATATTAGTCAAGTGCCGAGAGAATGTTCATAATATAATTTTTCTCAACCAAAGTTATCCTGGAATACCGGCAAGCTCCACTTTTCTTATTTAGGACACAAGCATTAATTTGGTTAAGTGCTGATGGAAAAAAACTAAATCTCAAAATCTTAACGAGAACTACTACTGTTCACAAGCTGAGCGATGATCAAGAAGAAAGTGAGAAAATGACTTTCAAAATCAGAGAAAGTCACTACAGTGAAATGTGTAAACATAAACACGGTAAAAGCAAAAGCTTTTTTCAGGTGTCTTGGTTTGTTTACTTCCGTCGATTCCCTCTCGCGTATTGCGTTACCCCAACCTGCCAAGTGTTCCATAATGTGAGGCGGAAGCACATCCCCATTTGGGGAATCGAGAATAAACAAGCTGGATCATCTGTGCATGTGTTCGAAGATGATCAGGAGGATCACACACATGGTCCATGAATTAAACCGGACTATATGTTGTGCTTGATTGTTAATTAAACTTTAAATTTAATTTTAATCTCTTGAAATTTCATCTTTAAATGTACACACATACGAGGATTCTGTAATTGATCTGTTCAACTCACTATCAGTGTAGGTTTTTGCAAACAAGGAAAAGAAGTGTTTAAAATGTCTGTGGTTTTCAAGCGAATCAGCGCTAACGCGAGCCTCAATCATAGCCGTAATAGGCAAGGAATCAGCTATCTACTTCATCAGTGGCAGTTATCTTGCTTAGGAACATATTCTGCGCCAGCTTGCCGAGTTACCGCATCACCGTCATATTCCAGAGACGTACTTCTTCAGAACAGGACAGGGCGAAATGGAGCCATAATAAGTTGTCGATATGATTCCCGTCGACATATGTCAATTCTTACTGATCTCTTACGAAGGAAGAAAAAGTACGATGAAGACGATGAGGAAATTCCTGTCACTGACTCAAAAGTGCTTCCACTGTTTGAGGACCCTCCAAAGGAGCTAACTGAGGAAGAAATAGAAGCGAAAATGAATATTTCTAGGGTGCACCCACATCATCGACGCCTTATTCATGGACAACATCCGTATACTGAACCTATGGCATGGATTCATCACACTGTGCGCTATAAACAACGAATGTTCGGCAAGTATGGAGAAAGTAGTGGTGTCAATCCAGGGATAATCTGGCCCACAAAAAAGGAATTGAGAGATAAGATCGAGTATGAACAAATTTGTCATCCCCTCACAATTCAGGAATTGATTGTAAAGAAGCAAGCGCAACGGCAGGCGGAAAAAGATGTAATAGAGAAAAGGTACGTGGAATGTTTTAGTTATCTGTATATTTATAGGATTTCAGTTTATTAATCATGATATTTTTTTTCTTCTTGGCACAACAGAATCAAAGACGTAGAAGACAAAATGTCCAAGCTAGGTAACTTCAAGGAGGAACTGCTCAGGAAACAACAACAGAAAGAAGAGGAGGCCGAAGAAGCCAGGGTATATACCAAATACTTGTTAAATTCAAGGTTATTTCAAATTCACTGGATCTATTACTACGTACTTGGGTTACTTTAAATTTTCAGTTACGACGCGAAAAGCTTGTGGAGGAGGTGCGAAGACACTTTGGGTACTCAGTAGACCCTAGGGATGAGAAGTTCCAGGAAATGTTAGCCAAAAAGGAGAAGGAGCAGCGGAAGAATATGAAAGAGGCTAAGAAAATGGAGAAGCAACAAAAGATGCTCCAGAAGCTGGAAAAGCAGGGCGAGAAAGGGAAAACGAAGAAGCCGGAAGCTGTTCCGGACGCAACAGCTAAAGGGGATGATTAGATATTCTTGAATCTATTATCAAATTTTCTACTTGTTTAGTTTGTGCAAATAGATAACGCTTTGAAGAAAATAAAAGGTTTTCCCAAAACATGGTGTTCTTTACAACTATTACGCTTTATTATTAGATTACAATTAAAAATGTTCGTTAAAAGTGGAAATTACAAAGACGATTATAGGTAAAAACCATTTTGATATTTAATATTCTAGATTAGTAATAGTTACCTAAAATATTTTGCAAAAAATTCGTTGACGAAATGCCAGTTTTGCCAGTCGCACCCATTTACTTCAGGTGTAAGGTACGCTACGATGATAGTACAGCTAACAGTGCACTGCCTCTCCATTGATCATTACTAAACGATACAGCGGCCATTTTCCTATTTTGGCTTTTCCGAACCTCAAAAACTTTCTGAATCCCATCACGGAACATTGTAAAGTTGTAGTCAATCATTCCTATCCAGAAAAAGGTATAAACTTGCAAACATATAAAAAGTTTCACAATCATCGTGCATGACTTACCTTGTTTCTCCATCGCATCGTCACGAAGAATACAAACTAACGCCAAAAAGCGATTGACCTCACGAAGGTGTAGAACAGTTCCATTGTTCAAACGAATGGAAGCTTGGCTGTGGCGATCAAATGCAGGAGCTAGTTCATCTCCAGACATGAGCCCATAGATACATGACACATCTATTACGACGTCTATCATGTCACAACAGAGCTCATAACTTTGCATATCAACAGGCGATGAATCAGTTGCAATGTATATTTTACCTTAAAAACATCACAAGAATTATGTCTTTAAAGAGAAATATAAAGTATAAAAAGTTTTAGCAATAAAAATTTGGAATTCAACGTACTGACTACGTCGAATAAAAATGCCTTTTCAATTGCTGAATTTGAGATGAAAATGTTCAGGAGATTTTCTAATGTTGGCAACTGAGGAATCAACTTTTGGACAACTTTGGAAAAGGCCTCGAAGATTGAGTGGTCGTAGATTGATGTGAGGTGGAAGCTCAAGTGAACTTGTTCAAAACCTGTGTAGCAGACATTGTCATTCATAAATAGTCTTGCATTGAACACATATGATATTATACGCTAATCATAATCAATGTTATATTGTAACTAGCCCTTACCAGCATCATACAGGTCGTCAGTTGCGCGTGCGTGAATATCTCTCTGCGTATCCATCTTAAAATCTTCAGACAAGCCATCCACTTTGTGGATAAACACTTCAAAATTTATTCTTGGGTTGATCTTATAAGCCCTTGTGACTGTATGCCGGAGTCTTTCTAATGCCTCCATGTAATCATCCTAAGACAAACGAATTTCATAAACCAAGTCATGTCATTGCCATTCAGATGCATAGATCTAAGTGTTTATCATGCAATTTCCAAATTACCTGAGCATCTATCACAAAAATCAATGCGCCACATCCCCCAAATATATTTTCTGAATCGAAGGTAGGATCGAAAAAATCTATCTGGCCAGGAAAATCCCAGATGTGGAACTGAACAAAGGATGAGTTCGAAATGTCCTCTTTCACCACTTTATTCGTAGACTCTAAGAATAAGGTCTCATTTGGTGACATTTTGTGAAAAACAACTTTCTGGATTGAACTTTTTCCACTCCTGCAACAAACAAAAGCACCGCCCACAAATATAAAATCCCTACAGAAAATGGTAAATCTTTATACTGATGCACGTCGATAACGTACCGTCTCAGCCCCATAAGAACAATTCTAGGCTTTTGCTCTATACCACTAATGATTGTGCCATTGGGATCAACAGAACTTGGATCACAGTCGTAGACGCCATAACTAAGGTCTTTTGGATATGAACCTGGCTCTTCATTCCCTTCCACTGGCGTGCTTGGAGGGATCACAATGTCACCTCCGTTCTCTACAGACTGAAACAAAAAATAGAAAAGCAGAGTACAATTAAAACAGTTTTACTTATTAGAAATTGCCCTCATTCAGTGAAAACGCCTTACCATTTTATGCTAACTGCTCACAATCCTGTATATAAGAATAGGACAGACCTCTCCGCACAATAATTATGTTGATTATGACCCTGCAACAGCGAAAACACATTCTTATGACATATTCAAAACCGACAGCCCTTCAATTTTCCTAAACTGTAAACATTAATTTTAGTATAAAAATTAGTGTATTTTCGAGAATAAATTGAATATGCCAACTTGCCTCGCCCAAAACGGTCCAACATTGATTTCCTATTTGCCACGAAGAATCTTATAAGAAAGTGTCTTATAAAAATGAAATGAATGGAGTATACATGTAAAATGAAAAGAATCGAGATTCTCTTACAGAACTATTTTGATAGTTTTATCATTTTTTTACTCCATCGACTGATTCACGCAACATTGTAACAGAATTGGATCTTGTAAAAACACATTTCTTGAAGCAGCAGCTGCTGTTGTCGCTGTTCAACTTGTGTGTAAACTTCACCAAAATACCCAAACTCCCCTTACGCATCACATGCTCATGCTACAAAAATTAATAGTTCAGTGTATGATACCACCAGGATTTGTCTTTGTTTTAGGTGCTGCTCTATTAGTAACGTGTTAGGTTGAGAAGGTAGTGTCCATTAGTGTAGAGTTCTGACTGACTTATTCTGCCTCGGAGCTGCTCAAATGAAATTACTATCTTTATAGGCATATTATCATAGAATTACTAATCATATCATGTGAAATCAAGAGAGAGCACAAGCCAATTTTGGCCAGGACTTTTTATTGTTGTTATTTATTGGAAATCATAGATCGTATGCCAATGTCTTATGCGAAAACGTATCCCAAAATTGCATCCTCTTATTTAAATCAAGGGTAGGACGAGAGACATCATTTAGCTCGTACCAGAAAGGATCCCCTGTCTGGGAACTGTCCCCGTCGCTATAAATTTGTCTCCAGTCTGTGACTTTTCCAGCAATTTCAGGTTTCCTAGAACAGAATGTGAGCGATCAAGTTGCCATTTGTGTATGAAATTAGTACATAAAATGGAAGTTTATGGTTGCAAGTTACCCTGTTGCTGCAAAATTCGCCCATAGTTTGACAAGAAATTCTGAAAATGGAAAGTAATCTGTATCCTCTACAGAATATGTTGGATATCCATTATATGGAAGAAAAAACTGAACTTCATCAGCATGCGAAACGACTTGTTCTCTGTCTACCAGGGGAAATCCCTGGATAATTTTCTCCAGCGTATGACTTTTTAGCTGGTTTCGTAATTACATAAAAATAAGTTTCTGCTTTCTTGGAGTGAAAGTCTCCCGTTGCTTTCACCGGATGAACCATAGTTCTGTCACTAAACATGTTAGTCAGGTTTCGCTCTGTGAGGTTGCTTATGTGTTGATCGCCAAAGTAAAATGTCTTGATGCTTTCACACTCTTCCGGAGACAAATCCATCGCCAGTAGGGAAGGGGCGTATTTTGTAAAGTTGGTGTTGAGAGAGTCAATCAAATCTGGGGATGATAGTAATCCAAGAGCAAGACCCAGCCATTCTGTGGATACAACGCCCATGATGTAAGGAACTGGATTGAACCTGCCCTCACTTAACAGCTTATATGGCTTTTCAGGCATGAAAACGTGTGAATAGTTTCCGTCTGGAAAACCTTTCTCGACTGTGAGAGCATATTTTATCTCTGGAGTGACGAGTAGAGCAAGCTCACGAGCATCAACAGAGCCCAGACACTCCAATAAA
Organism: Akabosia matsudoensis; assembly: GCA_019593645.1. Taxonomy (NCBI): domain Eukaryota; kingdom Metazoa; phylum Arthropoda; class Collembola; order Entomobryomorpha; family Paronellidae; genus Akabosia; species Akabosia matsudoensis. The sequence goes on from VICI01004023.1 coordinate 8,043, forward strand.
TCCTTGGAATTGGTTGTGGAACAATTGAACGCGTTACCTACGGCATGTACGGTTCTTTCCGGTTCCAAGTCCAAAATATCGTAGCTCTCGCTCAAAACAGTGCCACTTTGAGAAATTGCACGGTGAAATAGACCTGGTTTGTCGAAAATATATGGATTTGGGGGGTTGCATGAAGATAATGATACCAGCAGCCAATGTCTGTTGATTTGATATGTACCTTTTCCCATCGGTGATAGGACAAGAAAGCTCACGGAAAATCCTCCAGCACTGTTTCCAAAGATTGTGACGCGATTCTCGTCGCCACTGAAGTGTCTGATGTACTCTTTTGTCCACTTTAACATCGTAACTTGATCCTGTTCAATTCCCAATAAAAACAANTAACTTGATCCTGTTCAATTCCCAATAAAAACAAGTTTTTGTAAGAAACCACGTCCGACTCAGAAAACATGAGCACAAAGCACAATGAACATTTACTACAAACCTTGAATCCCATGTTTCCGCTTGCCTCCCTGTCTCCAGTGTTCAAATACCCTGGGGGAAATCATTGGTTCACGTTTTTTTACATTATGCAAAGGACCAAGTCAAAGATATTATGCAATATATGCCATTACCAAAGAGTCCTAGTCTATATTCAAATGTTATCAGGATGACGTCCTCGTCCATAAAATAATCAGCGCCATATTTACTGCTATTACCGACTCCAAACCCCTATTAATAATTAATTACGTATCCATATTTCAGGTCATGTAAGGTGCTTAGATGTGGGTATATGTGGGTTATTTGCACGAATGTACCCCTCCGTGAATGTAGACCATTACAGGATATTGTACATGTGTCTCCTTTGAATCTAACATGAAAGTTGGAACCTACAATTAATCAGTATATCAATTAATCAGGAAATAAATAATGTTGCATATGCAGATATTGTATTTCTTTCATTTGCCAAAAATTATAATTGCACTTGCAAAAATATTGCTGTAAAGACAATCCTCCACTCCAATCACACTGTCTTTGGACTTATGAATGCAGGAAGGACCGGCCTCTGTGAAATTCCGAGTCCCAGTCCACGATCTGACAGGCCTAGGGTCCTACGATGACAACTTTGAAGTGTGGTTTGATTCACAAATATTTCATTATGAGACTTTAATTTGCTATAACCTTGAAGCGTAGCTCATTCAAAGGTGGTTCCGCATAAGGCACCTTATAAAATGCAAAAAAGCTCCGTCCCCTTCTGCTTTTACGCGTGTAGCCACGTAATCGTCCAAGTGGAATTTCTAATACTATCTCGGAATTAGAGAACGAATCATTACCACTAAGAATGTTTGTCCCTTCAACAACTGGACCAGACGCTGCCTTAAGAACGTTTCCATCTTGGGCAAAACTGTTGGAACGGAATGTTACTCCAAAAATCAAGAGTAGTACTGTTACTGTTGCAATTACAGCCACAGTTGTACCGGAATAGTTACAAAAGCGATCTAGCCTTTCAGTAAATATCCGATTTTTGTTTGGCGGAACCGAGAGTAGCAGGTAGCTACCATCTTTAACGGAATCTTCAGCAAAAAAATAGCTCCTTGAGAAATCGGAGCCTAGAAGCGGAATTTTCTCAGTTCTGTCCATGCTATCTTGAAAAAAGTAAACTTGGCACACTTGGAATATTTTTATAGTGTTTGATATTGTAGCTGTTTGCGTAGTATCAAGCCCATTATCGGTTGAAATAAAACTAATGAGCAAAACTGTTTGGCAGTTAATAAACGTTTGTTGTGCATACAGTTATCGTCACGTAAAATGTATCCTACCCCTTGAGTAACAGAACTTTAGCCTTATTCTCCTTGAAGGGAAGGGAGTTTTTCAAAAGTACAGCACGGGATTCTATGTGCTTATCCGTTTGCACTACATTTGTTTCCTTATCTGGAATAACATGAAATTTACACAGCCACAGGTGATAAGGAATGAGAGACGAAAATAAAATACACGTGGATGTTTTATTTGATATCGATGCCACCAATTCCTATGGATGATGGTAATGTTTTGATGAAAAACACAAAATTCGACAACATGCTTTGAACTCTGTTTAACATGTCTACTTTTATTATCTAGCTTTATTAAACGATGGGACATAATAATGGCATCCTTTCAAGTTTTAAGATTTCTTGCTAAGCCAAGTAATGAACAATCAGCCTCCAGAATTGTGAGATCTGTTTTAGCTCCTAGAAATCGGGTTGACAACTCTAAATCATGAATCATCACTCTTACTCGCTTCCCCAATATGTAAGAGCTGAAAATGGAAATGAAATGAAAACAAGGAAATCGACTTTATCTTTAATGACCACTGCAATACCAACTTACCCTCCATTTTTCTGCGGCCTTGGACAAACGCAGTTAAACTTTCCTCCAAAGTCAATATATAAATCATCATCAACTACATGAACAATAGTTCCCTCTGCGATTTTCCCTTGCGGATCACCCATCTACAACATCAAAATTCAAATCATTACCAAAAGTCATTGGCCGGAAATAGCCTTTGATTTCATGATTGATTATCGATATACCTGCACTAATGGTGAGGATTTCACTGTTTTCGGAAAGCTCTCAAGACCCTCCATTTTCGCAATAGCTTTGGCGAATCCCCCTTTCGATGTGACTCCATCATTTGCCGACGCATTTGGACTGACTTCCGGTTGCTTCTCTGCCGCAGACGAATCGATTTGTGAAGAAAATGTTAGCGCTTGGCTCCTTGAAAACTTTCTCGTACACCATGAGGTGTGAGTAGCACACCTATAACAACGGGAAGGATCTAGTTAGCATGTTGGTCCTAAAAGATTGAACACAAGCATGAATGTCAAAATTGTGCTTGCCTGATTACTTTTCACCAAATACCCTTCTCGTGCCCTGTGACCATTAACTTTTAAATGGGCTAGTAATACATAATATACGACATAATACAACCCTGCTGATTTACATTGCCCCTTTTTGATCTTGTACTCTTGGTACTTGCATTGCCAGAAACGCATCGTATCAGGATACAAAAAAAAAACACCGGAGCTCCGGAGGAAGCACCGAAAAATAATCAAATTAATACGTACTCCGTACTGCAGTTTAAACGCGGACGCATTCAAACTAAAAAGTTTCAAATATGTAAGCTATTTCATGGCTAAATAATCTATCAAGTTTTGAACTCTAAATCCTTTAAAATTATTACCTGTATTGTGGTTTTTAGAATACAAATGGCTGAATCTCCGGAACCACTGGAAAGCAATCGGGTGGACACTATGTCACCAGTTCTCCAATTTCTTCACTATGTATCAAAAGTCAAAGTAAGTAACTTTAAAGTAGATAAACTTAGTAACTCAGTTCATGTAATTATTTTCGGGGTTTCCTTCTAAATAGCAATAACACCTGCTTCGGCATTCCTTCGCTCCACCATTTCAGTTGATTTGGGGCAAAGAGAAATGAAAGAAAAAGTTACATTCGCTCGCATCTTGCTTCCCATGCATTTCCCCAATACGTAAATCATAAATCGGTTTTCCCCCAACTAATTCTTCCCCTTCACTTGTTTTTTTTCGGATGTATAAAATATGGTGTACTTTAATACACTAAAAAACACAACTTTTTATTTTGTGTCCTTCCAACATACAGCACCTTGACCGTACCGGGTGGGTACAAAAAGGCGTTGCCAAACCTGAAACTGTCGCCGGTCACATGTACAGAATGGCCATTATGAGTGCATTCCTTGTAGACGACCCTTCTCTCGACTTGAACAAATGTATCAAGATGTCTCTTGTGCATG
>VICI01004024.1:0-11828 GCA_019593645.1 Akabosia matsudoensis
ACTTTATCAGTCTTCTCAGATCAAACGAAAACCACAATGTTGCTTCTGCTGCACTCTGAGCGAGATCAGCTCTGGAGATATGAAAAAGTGCGTGTGGTTGCGTACAAAGAAAACAAATACAACTGCAAACTACACATACAAGCACATGAGAAAAGAAGAAACAGTGCCGTCATTTGCTAACTTTTGTCGCATACTGTAAAAGCATTCAGTTATTCCGTTATATTTAAAGAAAAGAGATGGATGCTTCCGCTATTTTTTTCGTGTTTTGAATTGAGCATTTTTGTCAACCGCACACAAACTACGCTCACACAGAGAGAGAGACTGTTACTGAGCCAGGACAAACAATGATATTTTTTAATGCATTCAGATGGGCTCAGAAATGCGTATGGCTTTTTTCTCCCTGCGTTGGAGGACAACTTGTACCGCTTCTTTATCGTATTTTAACGCTGGGCTTGATATTTGTGGCGTTTTCTTTCTCTCTCTCTGTGACGCGCTCAAGTCAAAAAGGAATGAAACCGAACACACGCAGAGACAAGAGGAGAAAAAAAAACTATCGACGGGAAAATAGTTTCTGCACTTTTATTACAATAGTATGGTATAGTAATGATAATTCGTGCGTAGGTATTTTATAGATATCCTCACATAATTTACGTTTTTTACTATAGGTAGTGTGGAGGTTTGTGAACCTACGCATTTTTTTGTCGCTGTATGAAATGCGAAGCAGTGGAATTGGAAAAATATTATGTGCATGTCTGAAAGTAACTAAAAAAGAGCAAAACGCAGTGATTTACATAATTTATGCAAACCGGATTTTTTCTCTTTGCAACAGCGCAGTAGGTAGGTAAAAACCATAAGTGAGTGTTTTGTGTGTGTGCTTTCTCACATTTTCGCCGTGATCGTTGTTGATGATGTTGATCATGATAAATAATGCGTCGAGGCTTCTGCTCCTGCATAACTTTATAAAACTGCAGTTGTAAAAAGAACCAGGTAGGCATTTTTTTCAAAGACGTTTTTTTTGGATAGGTTAACTTGCCTTTTTACGCTGCTCACTGGTTGATGGCTTCTGTTTAATGCTGCATGTTTAAGCGAAGGAATTTTTTCCCCTGCACTGAAGAGAATGAATGATTGAATAAGAATATATTTTAAAGGGAGAGAAGCAAACTAATGCAGTTTTTGCTCAAATAGGTTTTTATACATGCCTCTGAGCAAAGACATTGTAGATTTTTATTTGAACAAAAAAAAATGTTTAAATGAAACTATATAGCTAAACCTGTGCAACACTATAACGCTTATCAAGAGAGGGTGGTATTTTTTTTTCTCTCATGTTATGCTTTCAAGCTTGAGTTAGTTTAAAAGGCGGTTTTACAATAGAGGTATAAAGCAAAACTGCACATCTTAAGAGAAGATCACGTTGACGAGCGAAGAAAGTATGTACATCCGTTTTGCTTACGCATTCAGGATGTTTTTTGTGCGTGAATGTAGGTACTAAATAGGTTAGCATCAATATCAGCATGAACTTGATGGGCAAGCTACGTGCTCAGCAGATATTATTTCGCTGATGGCAGCGAAAGAATGCGTTTTGATTGTGCGTACTAAAATATTTGTGTAATGTAAAGAAACGGTGCTATGCGTTTAAGCCATGGTTTTGTTTCTGAAAAAGAAAAAGCATTGAAAAAAAAATGACTTGAGGCGGATCATATTATGTGTGTGTTGTTTTGTGATCGCAAATTCAACTCAAATTGCTTGTTTACGAGTATAATATTGCTATTCCATACAACATGATTATCAACATCAAAAGCTATGCTGTTATGTTTTTGTTGTGAAATTCTCGGCTGAGCAAGTTGTGCACAAGGGGATAAACAAGTTATACCAGCATAATAAATAAATATAGTACAAGTTGTGGATTTTCTTTTTTTTCCGGAGATGCCACAGTTTGAATTTTTATTCGTATTATACGCAACTTGTTGTCATCAACGCAAGATCAGCTCGACTGGACCAATGCGTATATAAAAGTTGTAAATTAATTATCTCTTGTGTATGCATTTCTTGCACACTACAGCAATCCACTAAAATTTTTTTTTTAGTTCATCTACTTCTGTGTGTGAAGGTATGCAGAAGTGAGTGTTAAACAGTTTTGTTTTGCATACTCACCCTCTCAAGAGATTTTTTGTGCGTATGTTTTGCTATACGCAATTGGCAGTATTTTGTGGGATGAGGCTTTTTTTTCTCGTTGGTATGTTCGGTAGGGATTTGAAAATGAGTCTATGTGTTCTCTGTGTAGATAAAGATGGATGTGATTGCGATCTCATATCTCAGCGCGAGGAAAGACGAAAGAGAATATTTATGTTTGATGCGTACACATAAAATATAGACGCATTCCTTTTTCGTTTTTACCGAGCAAATGTATCCGTTTTAGTTCTTCCCTCGAAAATCCATGCGGTCTTCAAGACAATTTACTTAAATGCAGAATAATTTACACACAGGCGGGGTAACGCTGTTAAAAGATTAGAGATCCGATGGAGATCATTGATCTGATAAGATTGTATTGCCGAAAGAGATGAGTTTGATGAATGGATTTTGAAGAGAAAAAAAAATACTGTCGCTGTTTTTAGACTTGTATTGTTCCTTCTTCGGAATAATCTTGTGCAAAGTATACAAATGTCTTTTTCTGATAAGACATTTTGTGCACAGCATATGCATATCTTTAATTAGTATTTGAATAGGAATAGGTAATAAAGTTTCTAGGAATTTCACCTGTACACAACAAAAAAAAACAACTGAAAAAAAAGGTTTTGTTATTTAACACCACCTTTAACTAAGATGGTTCCGTTCGAAGATGAACTATTTCGAATGATGATTTTTCTTTTTGGGTAGTTGTGCATGTGGGAAAAGAAATGGAATGCGGTAGGTGCAGGTTTTTTTTCTTCTCTTCTTCGTTCTCGAGCATGCTCACGTAAAGAACCTTTTTGTAGTGTTTACCAAAGTGTACATCCTCAGCTATAAAACAATGATCACAAAAAGGCAAATAAATTTTTTGCATTGTTCAGAAGAAAATCTTACATTTCTGCGCATTTTTTTACACATTATCCTGTTTATTCGTTCCTTCTCAGCTGCCTTATCTTTTTTATTAAAAATACGGCCAGACCGACACGTGTTTACCGAGCATAATGAAAAGCGTCTGGTTAAAGAGGTCTTTAATTATACACTATGATTGGTCTAGAATATAAGTAGAAGCAGTCCAGAAACAACAACTAGTAAACGCGAAATAAAGTTTGTATTATAGTTATTCTCTACGAGAGGGGAATCATTTTTCCTTTGAATTCATCACCTGAGAAAAAAAGAAAATATTTAGTCTGACACCTGACACGAATAGTTGCTGAGACCATAAATGATGATGATACTTTTTTGGAGAAGTTTGTATAGTTAGACATGTTATGATGGCACATCACACATCATTTAGACAGAATTTTAATCTGAAAACTACACCACACCGATTATCTATCGGTACTTTTCTGGTACCAAGTAACTGCAACTACTTAATTGTTCTTTTTCTCCTTCTACTCATCGTTCTCATCCTCTGATTTCCCACCTTTTTGTTCGAGAAGATTACTGTTGAATCGTAGAATCATCAAGATGATCCGACCCGATGTCTCTTCGTCGTTGTCAGGTTAAATGAGCATTTTGTCCGAGGAAATATCTCTTTCATGGTAAAAGAGAAATGTGAGGGCTTGCGTAAAACGCCAAGGTCATACTGCGTCAAGGAGAAAGACAAGTTCACGCAGAGGAAAACGCACTTTTTAATTACGTACATGAAGTTTTCGTATGAAAACTTGTTAGTCTCGAGTGTAATTAACCCTTCTCACACTTGTTGTTGTTTCAATAATTGCCAATAAAAATTCCTGTGGTCAAAGGATTTTAATGAAAAATTAAGAAGAAATGAAGACTTGTTTTGATTATTAATGCAATTTTTTTTTTGTTTTTTTTCTTATTTTCCCATTAGGTAAAAACGAATTTTCGGAACGCCATAACCATTCCCGAAAAGTCATGGTCTCGATTCAGGGACATTTTTGCAGAATACGTAGATAAAATGAAAGAAGATGGGAAGAGCGGAGCCGGACCTTCCAGTGCCACTTCGGATATTCCTCCTACATCCACTGCCACTTCATCAACAGAACGAGACCCGCCCAAATAATTGTAAAAAAATCGCTGGGTAGACCAAAATTTTAGCCATCTTTTTCATTCTGTCTATCTGTCGACGTTTTAAAAGAGAAAAAAATTAAGTACTATATTATTATTACATAAAAATTATATTATATATTATCATGATACTACTACAATGCTATGTACTACTTTTATGTAATTATCTGAAAGAAAGAGAGAGAGAGAGAAAAACAGAAATCTACTACATACCACATACTATATTGAATTGAATGTTTGAAAAGAAGAGAGAGAGAGAGAAAGAAGAAAAATATTTACATTATCATCATAGTAGGGAAGAGAAAAATATATAATGTTTAAAAACTACATATTGTGAAATTTTCATTGTAAAAAACACTACTACTTCAACTACTATACAAAACTGACAATGTCCCAATATTATTATATGAGTGAGTGTGTGTAAAAAAATCTAAGGAATTGCTTTTGTGTTTGTACCAGAGAAAAAAGAAAACAATTTGTTTGGGAATTCAAATAGTATATGAAACTTGTTGAGCAAAAAAAAAATTTTACTGTTTCAAGCAAGTCTTGTTTATTTGGCCATCCTACCGTTTTGTACCGTTTCCTCAACACATCATCATCGTCACACACGAAAAACAATGCAAAAACAAAAATTACCTCGCTCATTTTGTTGATAAACTTAATGTAAAAATTGGGGTTTGTTTTAGTAAAGAGTTACGTAAATACGCGTGCGGTATTTTGATTTGCAAGCCTCTTCGATTCTCTCGGTTTTTTTGCACTGCACAACAACAGTTCCAAAGGATTAGAACAGGAATCCATCAAGAGTTGATATGAATTGTGTCTTCTTTCAAAAACAACCAAGATTAAAAATTTTGCTCCATCTTGATGTGCAACTCAAGTAGTAGTGTAAAAAAATGTTATTATTTTATTAATTTCTCGTACCACAATAACCACCTGAACTACTCATGTAAATGTTACTTTAAAGCAATGGTTTTGTAAAAAAACTGCCAAAAAATGCAGGATTTTTGTGTGAATTTCAAAGAAAAAAAAACTGATGAGTGAGAGGGAGGAGAGTGGTCTTGTAGGACTCTAAAAACAATGTCTTATCTCTTCATGTAACTTGGCTAACCTTTCGAATATATTTATCCAATACTTGACGGAGACAGAGAGGAGAAACTATAAAATACTGATGATAATGTAATTATTGTTTAAATTGTGTTGGTCAAGTGAACCAGTTTTAGTCGAATGCAAAGTAAGCTTTAATTTAAACCATTTTAATACATCTTTTAAGCATCGTCAATGTTTTGTTTTTTGGAACTTTATAGTATAATTATAGTTTTTTTTTGTCAATTTTAATTATGAATCATCAAGACTCGGTCAGGAAAAAGAAAGAAATGTATATGCAATATCATCACTTGCTAAAAAAAATAAACGACAAGGTGTCAGGTAAATTTTTGACTGTGGGTACATGAGCGCCTGTGTTTTTCTTTTTTTTTATTCTGAATTAGCGTGTTAAATGCGATGCGAATAATGAGAAATAAAACAAGCTGAAATTAAAAACAGGACTGCCTCATTTATAATTTATCCTCCGGATTATACTATTCAAACTTGTACAGATTTTTCTAAGTTCTGAGCACTTATTTGTTATTATAATTTTTTTTTTTTAAATCGCAACAGCTTTATCAATACATTTTATGTTTATATTTTAGGTATGATCTAGTATTGCTTTAAAACAGGAAAGGAATACAATATATTGCTAATTAGTAAGGTCAACTAAAAAAATCACTGATCAAGTGGTCATATAAAAGAAAACGATAAATTCGGAGGAATTGTTGATTGGAACGGTCGGAGAGTGTTTTTTTCTTTTAGTTAAGTCGGAATCGGAATGGTCAAGGCTAGTTTAACAAAAATAGTATGTTTTTAATACTATATTTGTAATACAATAGACGGTAATGGAATTCGGAAGACACTTTCATACCTGGGTAGATTTTTTCTTCTAGTGGAGCGCAGAAGCAATACCTGGGAAAGTATTTTCCTCAGTCGTTTCCTTTTTTTTCTCGTTATTAATTGTTTACTCACGTTTGTAATTACTCCTTTCTCGGTTCAGTTTTACCTTCCATCCAATAATTTTTTTACATTCTCAAAAGTTTTCGCTTGATGATTTGAATACCCATTTTTCATAATAATATGCGTATGTGTACTCACATGATTTGGTTACAAATGGATTCACACGTTTTCGTTTCAATCATACGCATAAGACTTTCAAAAAACTTTCACTTTCATCCACACTTGAAGAAAGGAAAAGAAAGAGCGGAGTGCTTCTTTTAAATAAATAAAAAAATTACGTGTCGGGCAGTACCTGAAGTACAGAAGAAAAGAGAAATAAACCTCATTGGATGTTTTTTAAAAAAATATATATAATAACTGAACAGTTCATTTTTTATTTAAAAATTGTACATGTACTTCTTATAGTTTTTAACACAAGTCAAAACAGAAGAAGAGAAAACACTTTTTACTAACATAATAATTGAAGGTTTGTTTTTTTTTTGGAGGGGGAATGATCATAGGTGAATAAAATAAAGAAGCATTTACAATGACCTCATCAACAAGCAGAGACAAAATGTAATCATGTTGCAAAAAGAACTATACATGTGGCGTGTCTATCAATTTTATTATTTTTTAGTCAGTCTAATCAGTATGGCGTTTTTTATTATTTGTGTCGCGCGCTTAGATGGTTAATTGTACTCTAGAGCAAGCAAAATAATGATTATAATATATTATAAGTTGTTTTTTTAAAAGTAAGTTAAAAGAAAAGAGAAAAAAACTTCCGCGAACCTTGAAAAGATAACTTTGTATAAAAAAAATAAAACTTGTTTGCAAGCACTGCCGGTATGTTTGTGAGTGATGATAACTTTTATTTTAGGAAATATATCGTGTCTGTGTAGATGGCTCCAACTTTTTTTTAAGAATGGAAGACTATTAAAAAATGACATACGTTTTCATACGTCTAAGCTACGTACTCGAAATTATAAAATAATTGTTTGAAATTTTTTGTAAACTTTCTCTTTTCGTTCAAAACAAAAAAATTCCATATTATTTCACTAAGCTTTTCAAAAAATATATCTGTTGTTTACGTGCCAGCTGTAACCACTTTCTCTTTGCTAAACACATGGAAAACCATTTTCTCTTCTAAAAGTTTTGCAGGAGAAAAATATATAAAAAATTGTTCGAAAATGTGTTCGGTCAGGACAAAAAATTGATAAGGTTTTTTCTTTTTGGAGTTTGTACATAAATATAAACAATCTTGTCTGTGTTAAACGGGAAAAAAGGCTAGAGAGAAAAGAGAAAAAAAGAAAAGTTTTAATGCGCAAACTATTTAAAAATCCATGCGAAAAACAATTATCACCAAGAACTATTGTTATTACTATTATGACTGATGTCAAAAATTAAAAAATGAGATGAGAAAACTACTAAAAATTTAAATGACTACAGAGCTGTTTTGTTTTTCTTCCTGTTCTACCGGGTGAAAGGTGTAAGGCGAAAAATGTGTTGAAAAGTGGAGAAAATGTCTTGGATTGTGAAAGGTCAAAGAATGCTGCTTAACTTTTTAAAATGGGACTGTTTTTCTTCATTTATGTCCGATCATTCAAAATTACTGAATTGATTTCTCATGTTTGTTTGTTTTATTTTGTGAACTGTTCAGTGTTGTTTTTGATGCATTTATTAGTGCTGATAATATATAAAGCTAAGTAGGAAAAAATATAATAAATCAATTTTATTGTAACAATGAACGATGGGAATGATAGGCGTTTTTTTTTAAAAAAAAGAGAAAAGAATGGTATATAAAATATTGAAAAGAATTACATAAAAAGAAATATATCATTTTTTGAGGAAAAAAGAGATGAAATAATAAAAAAAAAAATTCGTTTTACTTATGTTTTTCTTGTTTTTAATTTGCATGTGCGAAGAAGAAGAAAAATAAATGTTCATAAAAAACCACAAATCAGCTACAAAATCATCCTTTATCTTCCCGAATTCGTACTTGAGAACCCATATCGCTCTCCATTTTTTTGAAAGTTGTAGGGAAAACGGAAAATGAGTTCTACGGGAGAAGTTGTTGAATTAGGAAAGTTGAAAGCCAAAATCGCGTTTAACAAGAGAGAGAGAGAGAGAGAGAAAGTGAGAAAGAGAAAAGAAAAAATTGGACTACTGATGATTGTGATTATATTGCATGTAGACGTTTTTCGTGAAAATGTAGCCTTCCATTTGTCTCTTTCACTACCAATAAATAATTAATCATTCTTCTTTTTGTCACACAACCACCAACTATCGAAACTAGATCTAATCAAATCACTGACAAATCTTAAAGGGAAATTATGTTTCAAATTGTTTTAGTGCAGGTCACGAATGAAAGAGAAAATATTAAATATTATTACAATACATATTTATAATGTAAATATATGTGTAAATTCATACTAACAATGGTTTAGAGTTCCAAAAAATTAAGCAAATTTGTCAAAGAGTTTTGTCTCTCTCAAATTTTTGTTATTTCTTGTTTCAAGCTAATTCCAAGCCAGATTAAGTTAATTCTAATGAACCAGTTTTTGTTTTTAAAATGAAACGTTTCACGGCAGAGGTGTCCGCATGAATGGATTGAATTGTCGTTTTATTTTAAAAAGCATGGGAAAAAACAACATCATTCAAAATATTTAAAAAGAATGGAGGAGTATCCAGTCTCTTTTCACTGCCATGATTAGTCTGACTGAAATAATTTTTTAAAATAAATTTGAAAAAATATATTAAAAAAGAAAGATGAGCGCTGATTATTGACGCTGTAACATAAGATATCCGTATTCATCATGAACTGTACATATTGATGGGTTCATGTGTGTAAATATTCTTGTTTTGTTTGAAATTATTTTAATCTCCCGATATGACATCGACAGTTTTAAATGTACCATTTATAAATTATCCTACCGAAGAGAGTGATTAGTTGACTAAGAAATTTGTATTAGCAAATTGTAAGAGACAAGATGCGATAGACTTTGCAGGATTTGGTTTTTGTTATATTGTGTATTTGGTATTTGCATTCAGTGAGAGGAATGAATCTTGTAAATCATTAAGACGGATGCACGTGAATAATATATGTAAATATGAAAAAGGAGAATAAAAGTCAATTTATTACAATTTTTTTAAAGAGTTCATTCATTCAGTCTTTGTATATGCGTGGCAGGGGTGGCGTTGGTAAATAAATGAAACAGTAAACAAGATTGACTCTCTCAATCTGCTCCAAAAGTAAGCGATTTCTTAAATGAGATTTGGGCGCTGGAGAAAATTCAGAAGGCTGTAAATAGAAGCCATCAGAAAGTGTTCCTATACTATGCACAAATACAATCCTTCTTTCTATACAAAAATTTAATTACGGATAATCCAGAATATCTCTTTTTTCGTCGATGAATTCAACTACTTTCATGTCATATTAATATTATGGCGTGCTTATGTAGAAATTCTTCAGCCATGTATCAATTATTGTAACTGCTTTGCTGATCCCAGATTTGCATCGAAAGGTTACTCGATATCAAATATCAAATTATAGTACCGGTTTTAGGGAGATCATCCAATAATAGCGGCGGATGAATGTCTTCACTCTTATAGACAGTACATCTGCTAAAATAATCATAAATCACTTGAGTGGTTACAGTATTCCGAATCAAATCACATTCCCGAAGATAACCAAAGCTCTAGATGGTATTTCCATTGTGCATCATGACTATATAGTCATATAAGTAGCAGATATGTACAACTTGCCTATGTCATATGACAATGTGACCTTATTCAATGTGATATAGGCAGGTCTAACGCTGGTTTTAAATGGCTAGGATTCTTCACTGTCATATACCCATTAGTTTTAAGGGTACACAATCGTTACTTCGGTATGAAATGATGTATGTAATGTATGGCGTATTCTCTCTGTATGTCATGCATAAAAACTTTCTTTCTCATAGATGCTGAGTGCAATTATTGCTTACTAACTAGTTGTTTGTAATTCAGTTGTTCCCTCAACTGAAGCAATCCTCAGCAATACAGTAAACAAATGTTAAAGAGTCTATGGAATGATCTCTGCCATTTCAAGTGTCCGACAAAAAGTCTTTATAATATCCTGATATGGTACGCATTCAGGAAAATTATCGTGTGCTTTTGGAACAAAGTATTTTCTCTATTCTATTCAAGCTATTTTACAGGCAAATAAATTTACCCTCACACCGGAGCTTCAAATGTCAAAATGTCACTTCCCTTTGATGATGTAATACATTTTGTTTACGAATAATACTTTCATCTAAATGAACTCGTATCCTTATTTTCGCCCGCTTCTTCTGACACAGAAGTGATAAATCAAATTGCGTGAAAATAAAGCATTGCGTGATCGAGGAACGAAATGTTTTAACGATCCATTACAATTTCAATTTATAGCTAATAACTGCAACTCTGGAATACTATGTTTATGTAATTTTGCAAGATATAATTGGAAAAGCTATCATTTTTCGACAAACTTTCAATTCTAGAACCACTTTTGAATTTAAATTTAATGTTTATTCGATTTCATGTATTTTTTTTACATTTCTGCATGATGAAAATCGTATGGTTTTTAGTTTTTACCTATTATTACACGTATAAGATGGATGTCATGACATGGCCTATAAATTTGCAACATGAACATACCATTACTAAATCATCGCCCGATAGAGGTAACGTCCTTAGGTCAGTCGGATCCTTATTTATTTGCGTATCATTTCTTAGACAAACAAAAAGTGTAATGTCAACAGGAAATGTTGGATAGCGCGGGCATAAATTGCATAAAACTTCATATATCATCGAGTCATATACACGAACTTCATTAATAAACCCGGGTATAATCGATCTATTTAAAGTTGTTCACCTATATAGTCGTACCGACACATTGGCATTTGACTTCCAACTTTCATTAGTCTGCTAGAAAATTACTCCAGTTTAGTTAAGTACTTTCTCGGTGTTATACTAAAATTTAGAAATTGCACATTAGCTCTGAAAGAGGATGTATTAACTCAAAATGTCAAAAGAATTCAGAAAGCATTCATCCGTATTTATTGTCCCTGACGTTGTCAAAAAAGAGAAAATGGAAGATAGGCACGATAAGATTTCGCTTAGTGATGGTAGACCGGTACTCTTTTCAGGTTTTCATCAGAATCTTTTACTTCTGGAGGATTACAACCAGGCTTTGGAAATGGAGTGTATTATTGTTGAAGATCTAGTGAAGCCGCTGATATTTTTGTTCACATATTTCATTTCTTTCCGTGATACGATAATGTATGATAGTATCTCCCGTTGCTGCGTTCTGGTAAAAAGTTCTTATTTGAGAAAGGTGGAGTTTCTTCCTATCATTTTCATATTTGAAGTGTAAGGATTTGTACTACGACTGATTGCTTCCTTTTGATCTGAATACTTCCAGATTATTTGCACTTTATCACAGGCTATGGTGGTATATAGGCTTGGCGTTAAGGCCATTCCCAGCCTCAACTTGGATGGGAATTCCGATTCAGGGTCGGCCCTGGAAAAAGGAGCTTACTTCATTTTCATGACCTTTAGTTTTTTCACCTTCAGTGGGTACTGGTTTA
>VICI01004025.1:0-11825 GCA_019593645.1 Akabosia matsudoensis
TCATATGATTATTATGATACGGTTTATTATGCTATGACTATTCTAGAATTTCATAGAAACTATTAGCATTTACGAGTACAATCCAGACATGATACCGCGTAGAAAAAACAATATATTTGAATTGCTGGGTAAAGTAAACAGCAATAAAGCGGCGAATCCGGTTTGTTTATTGTAATACTTTCTTCAGAAACATTTTAAAGACCACCCCAGCTGAAGATTTCATCTTCATTTTCTTACTTTAATGTTTAAAGGAATTGTCTCTCTGCTACCTTATAAAAATAATTAGAAATACATTACTTAAGTGGAACAAGATGAATAATCTGGAAAAATGATTAAGTCTGAGTTTATGTACAGGTACTGTTGGACTCGCAATTACAATGTTCTGCCTCGTACGCTTACCGGTTCTTTTTTCATTGCCTATCGGCCCTTTGAGATGGTTTGCATTGGCCTTAGCTAGTACTTATGTAACCCGTAGGTGTGCCATTGCCATTGATCACAAATCTCATTCACCTCCATCAGAACAATGTCAGCATGTGATATGTGCTTTTGACCTGCACAGTATTCCGATCGGAAGCCAATATTGCTCGAAGAAATTCTGAAGAAACGAATACATTTTTATCAAACACATTCCTCATGTGAGAATTTAGCCATCAAATTGCACCTAATTAAATGATGAAACGTTTAAAAAACCGGATGAAAGAACGTCCCCTTCATCTTTATACTGATAACATATTGTGCTATATTTTGCTACCCGGGGTATGCTTCCATATAGTATCAATAATTTCATTAGATACATAATGTAAATGTAATGTAAATCTATTATAATTTCTACAGAAATTAATATATCAATCTAATATGCTCGAAGACAAGTATCTAAGCATCTATCTTTTGCTATGAAGTCTGTAGTTTTCCCCTTTCAGTTTCAAATTAAACTGAGACAGGAAATACATGTAATAGCGTGAAAATATGTATGTGCGACGGCGATATTACGGTGCTCAGATGGACCTGGCCATACTCAGATGGCATTTAAGACCACATGCAGTGTCACGATAATATAAAGGGATTATAAAATGTGTTGGTGCCATTCTTTTATAAAGACCCAACTAACATAACAAAATTTTCTTGATCAAAATTTTAGCAGTTGATCGTAATACGATGTACTTCACCCTTTCACGCAGTTTTTTCTCTTTTTGTAGAATCAAAATCAGCTATTTTCTATTTCCCATTCGCTTATTCTGCTCCTTTATTTTCCCATTCTTTTTACTTTTTCACAACATTCTTCTTTTCTTTTCTTCTCTCCAGAGGCATTCACTAAACATACTTGAGATGATAGTAGTAGCTTTGGAATGATGCCATTGGAATGTGTGTATTATTGGATATGGTAAAAACCAAGACGGATTTTTGAATAAAAGCCCATCCTGTCAGCTATACAACACATTCATACAACCATTTCCTTTATAAAATATATTTCACGTGCCGTACACATCGATCTAACCACCACAACGCTTAAACAATTTCTTTCATTTCTTGGTAGACTTTCTCCGTCTTTCTTTTAACTTTTTTTTGGTATTTTTGTATAAATACACGTAGACGAATGCGGATGTAGCCTGTTTTACAGGCATTTTTACGGCCTTTTATTCAACACATGCCTCAATTTTCTTTTTCTGCCTCCCCGATGAACAAAATAACAATAAGTGGTACTATTGCTAGCACATATCCTCTGTTCACGTCGCTATGTCCTAAAACTCTGTACATTGTAAATGGCAGAACCGGACAGGTCGTCGTGAATGCACAGTACGACCGAGACAAATAAATGCATCCATATACTCACAAATGGGATATCTGCAATATACTACTATGTTATTACCTATTTATTATGAGTCATAATGCTCCACTATTCCTCAAAAGATGTACATGGAAAGAATAAGATGCATACAAGGACTACCAAACTACACCGGATCCCTCTCATTTTTCTCAAGTTTTTTGATTTATTCACACAAGACGAAGAGTACAAAAGGGCTTGCTGCTCCGCTTATGCGAAACAACACAACTTCGTTTTTATGTCGAGAGACCAACATTACAACAACGGGAAATTGCGAGAAGGAAAAAAGTAGAAAAAAAAGAATAAAGCAAGAAAGCAGCCAACTCAAAGCCAAGCGAAAAACAGACATCCATGAATGGTATGCCGTATTAGTTGCGCCTATACTAGAATCTTATTTTTCATTCTTTTCTTCTCTCTTCATTTCTGTTTCTAATACTTTCCCCTTGGGTGTGCACAGTAACCAGGAGTATATGTGTTATGCCGTGTGCATGACTGTAAAAATGCCTGGATTTTTTTCTTGTAAAATATGCACCACTAGAATCCATGCATGTATTGTAGCTAACAGGAAAAGGAGAAAGAAAAGAGAAAAAGATATGAGCTTTGGGTTTTTTGTGCATTTCCCTAGGAGATCTTTTTGCCTGGCTGACTGCGTTAGAAAAGCGTTCTATTTTTTCCTCCTCACTTTCTCCACCTATTATACTCAAGTAAGAAGTAGTGGTTGTTTCTTTTTTACCCGCCTTTATCGCTGAAAAATGCTTGCTCATGTTTAAAACATACATCTATAAACAGCGTCGCTTTATACTAAGTTTCAGACGTATTTTACTATTTTTCTTACAAAACGCTGTTTTAATGGTCTCCATTTTAGTATACAGAATTTGTTCGGGTGTGCACTCCATGTTATTCTCTTTCATTATAAAATAATAATAGCGACCCTTTCGTTATTTGGATGAGTTATTAAAACTTTTTTTCCTCTTGTTTTTCCTGCTCTCTTTTTTTACCCTTTATTCATTCTTTTTTGCATTTTTTTCTCCTTCTTTCTTTGTAAGTAATTCGGCAAATTATTCGAAAAGCCTTTAAAACCGCCGTCAGACAAATTCCCGAAGGAAATTTCATCTTGTGTAAGCTCATATCTCTCTGGAGGAAGCTCAACCAACTTTTCAAATAATAAAGGGGGAAGAAGTGGAGAGGGAATTCAAGAGAAAAGACCAAGAAAAAAATGAGACAAGCTGACGGAGAAAGGCAGCCAAGAAGAAAAGGCAACATTGCAGAAAAAATTAGGGAGATTCAGGGACTCATTTTTTCTAATTTTGTAGGCGGTTTTTATGTTTTAAAGTGATGGGTGTCACCGGCAGAATACAAAGTAGGATTTTCCCTTGCCAATGCTTCACTATTTTATGTGTGGTAAGTAAATTGCTAAAAACAACACTATTATTTCTCTACTAGATCCAGTTTCAGCAGGAGAGAGTATTCAGTCGTTATATTATTTCGGATTACAATTGTTGCAATCGATGGCTGGCTAGAATTCAAACTGAGATGGAAATAAAGTGTGTAGAATGTTAAACGATCATATTCTTCCAAATAGCAGTGCATTGTAAGGCATAAACTTTCACCTTACATTTTACTAAAAGTATTGCGAACCTATAGCTTTATAAGAATGCTTTAGCTCGTCTATCGGTTTCCTGTTTCTGTGCCTCTCAGGGGTCCCACAGGGGGTCAAACATCAGGACATTACGACTGTTATATCTCTGGAACGGTTTACCGTATGAAGTTTACACTTAGTAACTACATTGGTACATGTCTAAGGAGAAGTTTCCGATATTTTTCGGTTCTTAAAGATAAGCCCCTCACAAGTTCTGGAAGGTGTCCGGAATTTTTTTAAACCGCAACGTCATACATGGGTTCATTTTTGGTGGGAAGATAGGGGGTCAAACATTAGTATATTACGACCTTTATAGCTTTTGCCAGGTACCCACAGGTGCCCTTTAACAATGCTTGATTCTAGCCTTGCAACGTTTATTTTGATTTTAGTAGTTATACTCGCCTAGATCAAATCAGTCTAGGCTAGTATATCCTATAGTATTGAACTGTAGCTACTGATACCTATTCTTGGAATATTCGTCCACTTCATGAATACGTGTTTAAATTGAGCCCTAGCACGAGATGCCCTCCTAATATCCCTTTAATACGATTTAACTGCATCACTGATGTACGTGAACGCTATTAAACCAGTAGACACGAGAAAACACACACCAAAGGCCCATTGGATTAAAAGTTTTGATATTGTGCCGCAAAAAAACGACGCAAGATTTTTAAATTGCTTTATTTACATGTACAATATGTTTACAAGACAGATGACATACGAGGCGAATACATAAAATGAGATTGAAACGAAAATACAGTTGCTATTTATATAAACGTAGATTCATTATTACAAATCATGCTTGTTCTGATCATCATTTCCATATTTACTACTTTACCTGGTTGCTCATCCTCGTTCCTTCCTAGAGCTCGACTGGGGTTTTAGCCTGATCACTGCTTGTCCCAGCGAGCTCTTTCATTCCAAATTGCATACATCTTCATGAATATGCAAAAGTAACGCAAATTAGCAGCCACGCAAAAAGTGAAAGTAGTTGCACGATGTGATAGTCATGTTTATGACGCCAAAAGGAGTAACGGACAAATCCTCTTACTTTTCCAAAATTGCATTGGTTGTTTGTTTGTTCAATTATCAAACTGTTACTGAATTCGTAAAAAAAGCGAGGCTCATAAATCATATAGGTTACTTATGAATTTAAAGAAACAAATTCGTTCCTTCTAAAGCGGGTTAGTTTAAAAACAGGAAGTATTTTTCTCAACTCCCGATCTGAAAAGTTCGTTTTTAGCGTGCTCGACAAACCAGTGCATTGGGACAATGACAAAACTATTAAAAGCAAGAAGGAAAGAGGAGCCCATAAAATCTTTTCCGTCATTTTGGCTTCACTCAACACTGCTACATTTTCTCTTTTAACACGAAATATATTTCAGCTGTGAGAGTCAAGTAATTGTAGTTGCATCGAGAGGGAAAGGCAGACGGAAGAAAGTTGCCAGAAGCTACATTCACAGTGCATTAAACCCAACTAGTGATAAGCCAAATGGGCTCTTCCTTCGAAAATTATACAGATTCTACAACATGACCGTCGTCGCTAGTGGAAAAGAGAAAAACGACACAATCAGCTCAACTTATTTACTGCCAGTAACTTTCTAAACTTTCATGAGAGAGTACATAGGGAAGGAAGCCTTTCTCATATATGTACGCCACTTCATTCTTTCTTTCATTACTTTCTTTTGCTTTCATTTACCCGTAAAAATGTAGCATCCTATTTCCTGTTCATCCCACTGTCTGCTCGCACATGGTTCGCTTATGGTAGTTACTCCTCTACGGAAGTATGAGCATGGGACATGATCATCATCAAATTACTAGAATGCATATACGTTTATTACATAATGTGTGGTTCAATCTTTTAAAGTTGAGCTTTGCTTCAACCTCTTTTATCACTTTTCTTAACGGCTTGAAGGATACGTGTGGCAACTTCCTCGTCATTTCTATTAAGCTAACAAACTCGAGTATCTAGTACGCTGGAACAATAATAAAAAAGTGAACTAAATCTACACACACATATAGCGTTTTAATGGTGCCTTATGTTAACAGTGTAAAGCTTTTTCTATGTGGAAAGTGCAGATACAAAAACTGTACATAAACTCAAGCGAACTTTTTTTATAGACAGCGTAAAATACTTTTGGGAACATTACATTCACATCACACATAACATGCTAGATGAAAACTCAAGAAGGAAATCTAACCATCGCCCCACGTCTTAGATTATTGTGCTATAAAACAGTTTAGTATGCGGGGAAGTACATTAATTTTTAGTATTTTGAAGAAAAAGTTACTCTTATACGATGTGTTCCAACTTTTATACCCGAAATATGGGAAATTAATGTTACCACCGCCAAAACCACGGCATATTCGCTAATAGCACTGCGTTAGCAGTCTCTTTTTGCTTCTTTTAATATTTCCCTAAGTATTCTGCTAAAGATAGCAAAGCCATTCACCTGAAGGAAAACTCTATAAATAATAATAATTTGTTTCCGCTTGAAAAATGTAATATCTGGGGAGAAAAAAAGGAAAAAGCATTTCAGAGAGAAAGCTGTAATAGTCTCCGTTTTATGGCAGTTATTCTATTTGCCTGCGTCTTATGTAAGATAAAAACATCATTCCCTGCAAGGGGAAGACTCCAACCTGAGGCAAAGTATAATGTAGGCAGGAAATTACTCGTTCCAAAGAAAAGGGAAGGAAATAAATAATGATGATGAAGTTTTGTTATCATGTGACTAAAGGATGATGCTCAGAGGGAATGAAAGTAGTAAACTGTATTGAAGAAGATTGTGCTGGAATCACCACACCACGATCATAATACTCATCATCATCACATCACTGGATTAATAAAATAGGAATAGTAATAGCCTATTCGTAATAGCATACCTCCAGGATATCTAGATACACCATTTACAATTTTTTCATGTGATGCGCACCCTTCCTTTCAGAATTTATTAGAAATATTTTTGTAAATGCGTAGATACATTCAGTCCTCTATATAATCTCTTTGAAAAGTGCGATAAAAACCCCTACCTGTACTAAAGTTAAATTACGGAAAAAATAGAGCTTCATCATGTTATCAATCTTGAACTAACAGAGCCTACAAACGTAAACACAAGTCCCGCAAAAACCACAAGTGAATATATAAAATCCAACTACATCCTAATCTTGAGTCTGCCAACCTAGTATGGGTGTAAGTAATACAATATGTAAATGAGATGGTCGAATCGGATTCTTACCAAAATTAGAATGTTGAGAATATGCCAAGAAAAGGATTTTTTTAGGTTTTTGTAATCGAGAAGGGAACGTATGCCAAGTTGTAAAAGAGATTCGGTTTGACTTTTCAACCTCCTTTTATTTACTCTAATGCACGAATGCTCGCATGCCTTAGATGAAAAGAGAAAGTTGTTTTACTACGAATGTGTCTTGTATACTTGCAAACATTTTCTTCCATCCTCCTCCACTTGGATCTTCTCAATAAAAATCTACTGGTTTTCAATCAGAGCGTGTGTTCAGTCCTTCCTATTACTCTTCCCCATTCCATTCATACTGCGTTATAATTAATGATCGTAAAGATTGGATGGAATCCAAAAAAACATGACTAAAGAAAGCAGATATGTTAGCAACTTATAAAAAAGGAAGCAGCTGAAAGAAAGGCCGTTAGATTTGATGGTGGGCATAAATGCGGAACATTTCATAGTAGTTATGCTATTAAAAAGCCGCAAGGAAAAGAGTATTTAACCTTATTCACTCAATCCTTATGTGAAAGGAAAAATTAGAATAAGAAGTATACTATACTGTTGAATGGAAAGCATGTATACCTGGTGAAAGTGAGCATGTTAAAAACCTTGAAGTAACTGTATTTTAAAGACCACAATATAATGTCAAAACTAGTGGAGAATAGAATAGAAAAGAGTCATCAAAATCAAGCAAGTATCTTGTCATTCCTTTCCTGTATTGAAGTTCAATGCTATTGTTGTCTTTTTGGAATCATAGAAGTTTCAAAATAGACTGAAGGGTTTTTATTTAAATCAAGTTTCAAAATTAATTGATGTAAATGCATACAATTTATTGTATTATCAGAAATCTATTGGTTTTCACCCCAACTATATTTGCGACCAAACATATTTTTATAACTGCTCACATATATAATATGCTATTCTATTTGGTAGAGTGGTACGACCATGCATTAACATGCTGCAGTGCCGAGATTCTGGTGACAGTTTTGCTTTATTAAATAAGTAATCTGATCCCATCGCTTGACGCAAAAACAAATTGTACAATTTTATAACAGTGGCATCTGCAACAGATACATAACTTTCCTATCAGTTTACCACGTCACTGAATATATCCATAGATTGTCTTCTTATTGTATTTTAGATACGCTTTATTCTAGATTCGTTCGTAAGTAATAATTCTGTCATGAAAGAACTGATTTGCCGCAATAAATTTATTCGTACGCAATAAACAATGGGTACAAATTACTGGCCAACTTCAATAAGAAATTCTGTAAATTCTTAGACAGATCGGTAAACTTGAAACTCTACTGTGATTTCAACTAGTTTTGTAAAATAAAATTATTTTATGTAACGTAAGGCTCTTTGGTTTTAATCCATCACATCTAGTCAAAAGGGAGTATACATTACCTCTCTTACATGCAAACAGCAGCAGCTCTCTTCCTAACTGCATCAGTAATCGCAAAGTTGTAAAAAAAAACTTTACGATTTTTCATCACCATTTCATACAAACGACGATACGCAAACAACTTAAACGCTAACTATGAACATACGGCGCTGAACCAAAAAAAATTTTATGAGCTCTTTTACTGCTACTACACTCATGCGGCAAAAATGGTTCGTCGGATGTTTCTAATAATAATGTTATTGGTATGAATATTTTTATGTTGAAATGAAATCACTATACGAGGAGATGATGAGGAAGAATTGTTTGAAGTATAAATCTTTTTAAAAATGCTTGCGGTTTTCTTCTCATTCGCATTGCCGAACGTCAACTTTAGCGTTACTCACATTACTCTTCAGCTCATTTCAATTTTATGCGTTCCTCGTAAACTTGTAAAACAGAGTGCGGTGCAATAAGCATGCACGATGGTTATTTTTTCTGGTGATTGCCGTGATCTGATGTAACGTTGTTTCTCGTGTGTGTATTCTATGAGTAGGAGCCAATTCCATGTACTCACAAAGCATCATTACTTTTATCCAACAACAACAAAATGGTTTATAATATTGTTAGTATAGTGGTAAAGATGATAGTGGTGGTGGCGCGGCGGTAGTAAACCACCATCATTATTTTATCGTTCGTATCATTACGATGTGATTACGCTTTTTGACGACCACAGGGAAAAACGATGCAGGCAGACAAAATACACATGAAGAAAGTCTCGAGTTGAAACAAAAAACTTAAAACACAAACCCGAGAAGGAATGCTGCAAACAAAACGTGCATGCGATTCAAGCTTGGGAATATTCATTATCTACCATGAAAGAAGCATAAAAGATAGGAATATTTTCGCTTGCAAGTCGGCTAATGATATATGCAGTCGTAAAATGAAACATGATGAGATGAGAATAATGATAATGCACCAAATCTCTTTTTGAGAGAAAAAAAAAACGAATCAAAATATTATTTTCGTTGTTTTTTGAAGTAACACAATATTTATTAATATTCATGCCTGAAGATATATACACACCCGCTGTAGGTTGTATCCGTATTTTTCCCCCTACAGGTGCATCATATTATCATCAGAAGCGTCCTGCTGTGAGTTAGGTAGCCGAAATGTAAGTTGTTGGCAGGACTCATTATAATATTATTTGAGGAAAGATTTTTTTTAGTTTACCTTGTCTTCTTGTACAACATAATGCAACAAATCCAAGCTGCTTCTGTTATTTCTAGTAGCAGCAATACATATGTACTTTTTATATGCATAGTCGGACATATTCGTAAATCCTCTCTTTAAAAAACTGAGTCGTGTGATGTAATAATATTAACAACGTAATGTATTTATTTTCATACAAGGTTTCATTTTATGCAAAGCTAGGAAGGCTGTCACGACATGCTCAAGTCACTTTTTGTCGGGTCTTTTAGTTGCCGTGTCGTGACTAACCAAGTAGCAAACTTCCATATCATCATCATCACAAGCAACACACAACCAGAAAAAAAGCATCACCATGTACTAACAAACTTACAAAAAATAAAAGATGAAGGTGGTAGAATAGACTATGTCCTAGCTAAAAGTCCACTATAATGTTACCTCCGTTCATAATTGCTATCTTCAAACTTTTTTATTTGATGCGAAGCAAACTAACCAACCAAGAAGCAACGCTTTTTCGTGAATTCTACTCGAAGATAGAAAACGGCTTTGGCAAACTACTGATATTAAAAGCCTTAAAGTGAGGTTTCTCAACATTTTATCGTTTTCATGTCGAATATAAAGTTGTACTTGAAATTCTTTGGATGTAACCTTATACAAAGGTTATAACGTTTCTCTATTTAGCAGATTTACACTTAGGAATGAAAGAACGCACGCAGACTTTTTTATGGACGTGGATAAAACTAGAGAGGCATCATAAAAACATTTTGACTGCTTTTACTACCGCGAGGAAACTACAGTAGTTTTTCTAGTGGTAAGCTATCAAACATGAAAAAAATGCAGTGGTGACGATATGCCAATATGAAGGAATTATTTTTCTTTCTTCTTTCATCAGCAAGAGACTATAATAACATGAAAATCATCAAGAATGATATATCATTATAATCATTTTCATTTTATGTGAGCTGAATAACAACCATGAGGAAGAAGAGGGAGTAACAAAACGCTGAGGCGTTTGAGAAGATAGCACACGGTGAATAGGCTTATTTGCTAATAATGCCACGAAAATAATAATAAAATGTAACCCACACACACACACTTGCTTTGAAAAGTGAAAATCCTCAGCATGACAACTTTACATGTAAACAGTCGTGTATTTTCGCTAGATTATACATCCTTTCGGCCTATTCTAACCTGAGATTTCAAATTTGAGTTTATAACAGTTATGTATATGCCTTTGCATTTTCTCATTATTCGCTTAAACCTATATTGAACAAGACAGTGGGAGAGAAGAGAATGAGAGAGACGAACTGTCATAATAATTTAGCAATTAGGATTTTACGACCTCACTGACTAACCGTGCTCACGGTAATTTACAAACAGGACTTGCCTTCTATCGCAAACTATCATCGTCAGCTTTTAAGTGGTATTATCATTATCATCCTCGGCAACATCAGTTCAACTCAACTTTTATCTCTCATGGTACTACTATTTACTGCTTCTCGAACTACTACTTTTGTTAGTCATCATCATCTGCAGCAACAAAACATCTTCACTTGTTCCGAAAATCTCTCTTTCTTTCTATACAAATTTTTACTGTTTGCCAAGAAGCAAATTTTCTTGGTTGTCAATTTGTATTCAGAAAGCTAAGCACCGCCACCAACCACTCATTTAAAAAACTTTTTACGGAGATGCTTTAGAAGAAACAACATGAAAATTCTATTGCTGGTGAGAGGATAATGCCGATAAAACTGGGATGGTGGAGATACGTTTAGGAAGGAAAATATGTTGCTGATGCGGTGCCTATTAAGGAATAATTTTAGTTTGTGCTATGCTATAAGGCAGTAAATAGTAACTGATAGTTAGGAAAGAATTGTAATGTTTTACAAGCCAGCATTGTGAGCGTCTTTGTTCAACAACTCACGTAATATCAATAATAATATGTGTATAATGAAGAGTTTCGTTTTCACTAGCCCAACCACCAATTAAATTATTACAAACAAAAATCTATTCTCATATAGCAAACCACAAAGCGGAGAAAGAAGGCGAGACTGGGCGATGAAACGTGCTTAGCATTATTACCATTGGTACATATTTTTTATGATCACGTGTACACGGTTTTAGTGCATCACTCCGCCTGATAATATTTTTATTTGTGAAGATTTTTCATTGAATGCTTTTCATAACTAATGCGATGGTTGTATACTAGTTGTTTTGACAAATAAATCAAATCAAAATACATACAAAAAACACGATGTGATCACATCCACTACGTGGAAGACATGTCGATTAGCGACTGCATTTAGATCTTGCACATGAAGAAGAATGATTGACGATATTTTTGTTAAATTGTGAGATAGCTACATCCTCAGTTGTAAAAAAAATATGAACATGTGAAACCACGTACACTTTATAGCAAACACTATCATACCCGGTATAAACACTTAAATCATTACTTTGTGTGTAAAAATTTATCGTGCAAAATCAAATAGCAGTTGGCTTTAGGGAATTCTATTGATCAAGTGTGGGCAAAATATGAAG
>VICI01004026.1:0-11822 GCA_019593645.1 Akabosia matsudoensis
TTTTATGCATTCAACATAGTAAAACGGTATAGCCCTCTCTAAATTAAATACCTATCTTCGGTCTTAATAGGTATTTATATTTGATGAGAAAATTCCATGGACAAAACTAAAGAAGGCAAGTAAACATATTTGGAAGGGTACGGCTACTGCAACTTGTAGCAAAACTACAATTAGCTGAGGATTGAAAGCATTATGAGAAGAAGATTGTAAATGAAGACATCCGTGTAGGCAGGTGCAACTTGACTGTGTAGACAACTTGCATGTCAACAGCGAATTTTGTTATTTCAACTTTCTCCACTTCAATAAAATACTATTGATCATAATATACATGTAATTATTATTATAAGGTGGTCATTTGCAGCCATCTATTACGTGCAATTACAAGAACAAACTTTTTTCAAACTCGTAGAATACGTATATCAAATGGAGAAATTATATCAAGGACAGGTTTTTATTTCCAAGATTTCCGTGATACCTAGGACAGTAGAAAAAGAGTTGTAAGTGGGGGTTGATGTGATTGAAGTTTTTATTGTTAGGCTGGTTGAAAGAAAGAAAGCGAAAATGAGGCAAGTTTGCGTTTGCAAGGGGTAGAAAATGAAATTCAGTTGTGTATGCTAACACGCTCATATCAGAAAATTACAAGTAACTCTACCGATCAAGGCAAAACTTTCTCTTTTTTGACTAAAAAGTGTTCACTCATACATGACTTCATAGCTAAAAGATAATGCAAAATGGTGAATAGCTGCAGGAAACACAACTAGTCATGAGAAGGTTTTGTGTGAAATTTCGGTGAAGAGAAGAGCCATTGATGATATTTTTGAGATGTGTGTCACCGACCAAGCAATCTCTGTATATTTTTCGTGCGGAACATGTTTAAAACGGACCAACATCTGGAATGCTATCAGAACGTTGTTAATTACAAGTGATGTGTGCAACTCGCTCCAAAAGTTTAATGACTTCATCAAGATCTCAAAAACTCGTTGGCATGAAGGCTGTCATTAAGCTAAATGGACGAACACTTGAAAAGAAAGCGGTTGTGAGTGAGTTTCTTCTTAACAAGGAAGGAATGAGGAAAGCTCTACAGTTTCAGGAAAATCTTCTCCTTTTACAAGTTTAAAGAAAATTAGAGCAAATTATACAATTCAGGTATAGCCTTTTTACGCAAGATGGCTACCACAAAATACGGAAAGCTTGTGTTGAAGGATAAAACCGAGAAAGGAAATCGTCTTTGCACTTACAAATTCCAAAACCATATGGGGTTTTTACCTTCAAATTAGATTGAAGTATTGCAAATTTTAAGGCACATTAAGATTCTTTAATGCAGCAAATGAACTCTGTCATGTCTTTGATACGGCCATCTTAAACTTTGTCTCATGATATCGTCTAGAAATTTTATTATTATTAAATGTACAATGCAACTGTGTTTAGAATCTCCTTTCAATACTTAAACATATTATACAGATCCCGCTACACTAATTCATCCTGACTAGAGAAAATGTTTCATATCCAGCTATAGATACTTACTTCCAGATATATATACTTACTCAAATTATGTTGCCAAGTCTTTCACACGAAAACCCATTCAGACTGTGAAAGTATACTGTGTAAAGAAAAAATCCTATTTTTTACCTGCAGTCCTAATTGCTCCTCCTCTCAGAGTGAGGAGTTGATAATACCAACAATAACAGTAAACATAGTCATCATATCAACATTTTAGCTTCGCATCATTGAAATCACCACTTTGAGCCATCTCATCTCTCCAAACCCGCTGCAGATCATGAATACAAAGATTGTTTACTCAGTAGTCACCATTCCTCCTGGATCATTATTCCATAAAAATAATTTTTTCTTGCGCAATTTTTACCTACGGAACTGCCCATATCTCGTAACACTTTAACTAGTACACATTACACATAATAGGTGCTCATTCAAGCCTTTGATAGCTCTCACAAAATGGCCAAGGTAGGAAAAAAATATTAAATGTTAATGCTTATCGATGCCAAGAGAATCTTTGTAGAAGGGCGAATAAAATACCGATATTTTCCATTATAAACGGTGTAGTTATCCAATATTTTTCATTTTTTATCATCACCACCATCCCAGTCATTTTTGTTGGCTGATGTTCCAACTATTAAACATGATTACCGTTTCATGTTGTTTCCTCGAAAGTTTTCTTTTTTCTTTTAAGCATCGTCGTTTTGTCACCACTTGAGACGAACAGTAAAAAACCAAAGTGGTTTGTTGCAGTTTTCTATATTTTTTTATGTAGAGTTTTTTTATACCATGATATTAACCATTTTGCGTGGTGTTAATGCTCGTCGTCGGTAGGAAAAAAAAATTGTGAGCTAGTATAATATTTAGTACCTATTCCAGTTACGCGACGGCAGTCTTATGGCCCAATATAAGACTCTGATCATGACTGAAAATGATCGAAAATGAGAGGGGAAAGAAAAAATAGGGATACATATCTCGTTTTTTACTTGTGTGAGGCATATACTATGCTTTGCTAAACGTGTTGTTGGAAAGAAAAAATCTGCGAACCATGAATGTGAATTCTTTAACGAGCTTTTTTTCCCTGCGTCTTCCTGAGGATTCTTAACTATAATGGACTTGTAATGCTGTCATTTTCTAAGGCGAAGATCCGACGAAAAATGCCTAGGATTTGAAGTAATGGCTCAACTGTAGCATTTGCAAATAATTTACTTTGGACGTTTGATGCATAAAAATTCCTTATTATGCTTTTTTGTCTTTCTTCAATTACCATTTTTTTACACATAGTATCTTTTTTCCGGAGATTTTTTACCACTTAAACAAGCATCGAATTATACCGGGTTTTATTTTTTTACGTTCGCATACTCAGGAAGCATAACTGTGCGTGATATTGTTGCAGTATTTTTCTTTTGACTAAAAAAAAGAAGAAAACACGAGGGTCGTTAACAGCCGGTATTATCAGGAATAACGAAGTTTAAGTTTATTATGCTCAAGCACAAAATACATCTTGAAGCAACGAAAAAACGAAGAAAGCTGTAAGCAATTAGGGTTAAATCGTTGAGAGAATGTATTCAACATTAATTTGATTATAAAACAAAGTGCGTAATAGCTGTGATACGATATTACATTTTATCTTTAGTAAACAAATTTCTTGATCACGCGACTGGATTTATTTTGTTTTGCTAGTCAGGATGGAATTTCGAGGAAATCTGGAAAAATTATTCGTTGCCAATTAATATAAACTACAAAGCTTTGCTGCAGTATGTAATCATTGATCCGTTTTATACATGTGGTTCCTGGAATATCTTTTCTTACAGGTTTTACGACATAATTTATCATCGGCCTTGTAAAATACCCCACTCTACAAGCTTTTTTTGAGATTTGATGGGCTAGTGCACTTAAAATCCACATTTTTGTCCACTTGTTTTTTAAAAGACTTTTTTTGGTAGAGATCATAAAGCTAGTATTTTAGTCTATTACTCTTCTTATTGTTATTGGCTATAACAATAAACAAAATGGATTTCATTCTTCTTTATGTTTGCAGAAATCCAGAGAAATCGGGAATTTTACAAATCTGCTGACGTAAGACCACCGTTCACCTATGCTTCCCTAATCAGACAGGTAAGTGTTCTTTCCCCCAAAGGAAGACTCACATTTTTTCACATATCGTCAGTATGTCTCCTCCATATCGCACAGTTTCAGCAGGTTCAACAGCAAAACAAGTTTTCTTGTTTTACTACCACTTTAGCCTTCTAGTTTCCCCCTTTTTTGTGACTAAATTACCCCGAGCAGAAAAAATAAGTAACAAGCAAGTATTTAGCAGTAGTTTTCCTTTTCACATAACATTTAGCATTGTACAATTTTCTGATGTCTCTCGGGGAAAGTTTTTCTCTTCTCTTGTCGAGATAGCACGTTGAAATGTCCCATTCTCGTTCACTAACGATGCAATAACAGTTGTTAAATCCTCTTTTTATAGGCAATCATCGAATCCCCAGACAAGCAACTCACCCTAAATGAGATTTACAACTGGTTCCAAAATACCTTTTGCTACTTCCGGAGAAATGCGGCAACGTGGAAGGTAACATAAACTGTACTACATGTTAATGCAAAAGAAAGTCCGGCAAATTTTTCATACTCGTATGCAACGCAAAAATGGTATCCTGCATGGGATCACCCCAATTCATCTATCTAATTCATGTGTTCATCATGAAAACTTACGGATAAGTATGAACACCATTTGGAACTGAAAGTTATTCAAAACGAAATCAAGATGGACAATCCATATCTGCGAATTTATTCTCTCAGAATGCATGATCTAAAAGAGATTATACGCGTTAAAAATGACACACACATCCAACATTTTCAGGTTTCTACCATGAAGTAGCTGATTACGATTAAAAGCTAGTTTATATTTGTTCAACTTTCATTTTCCTACAAAAGAATACCTTGAAGTAAGTCCGACTCTGAAAAAACTAGCTCAGAGGTTTTGCTCACCTTCTCCTTACATATTTGATGTTGATGTGATGACGATGCATGTAAAGAACGGGTGAAAAAACCGGAGAATTGTTTGCTTTCACTCCAACTGCTCCTTAAGATTAAGGGAATGGAGTCTTAGACAATATTGACTTTGTGAATGTGTAAACACCTGACACTGTTTACTCAAAAATGCAACCAATATATATGCAAATGCCTATGAATAATGGAGTGCTCTACTATGCGTGAACATTCACATGGCGAATAGTTTTTTTCGTTCCAGTCTGCAAACGGCTACGACTGTTCTTCGTTTTCCCATCATAAGTCACTTTCCCTCTACAGTACTTCCTGTACTTTCTTTTCCTCTTAGGTAGAAGCATGATCACGATTGTAAATAGTTATTTATACAACCGCTTCTATTGTAAGTTCGTTCAGTGCTAAGAAAAAGTATCCCACCAACAACGAAATGGCAGCAGTAGTCTTGCTTTTTTGTACAAGGCCTTCTCCCTCGCCTCTTCAGAGATTTTCTTTCCGAGATAGGTTAGGTTTGAGCTTTTAAAACGCACTTTTGCTACATCTTACTGGAATTGTTCGTATCACCAAGATGTTTGATGTGCCCCTCTGTATAAATAAAAAAAGACGTGGCTCTCAATAAGTAGTATCACATCACAACACAAATCATCAACAAAACCTACAGAGATGACGGACTAAAACGATGGCAAACAAGTTGGAAAAAGCGTTTGGCGAGTAGCTGGAGTGAAAGCGAGCAAACGGGTTTTTAAAATATTTATCCAGATCTTTGTTATTTCTGGTTTCAGTTCACGCCACTGGCTTTCTTATTTGCAATGCAAGGGAACCGCGTTCTAAATTGCACGAGTATATATACGCATATAAAGATATATGCCGTATTTCCCCACAATCAGTTCATAAAGATCAACAAAATTATTGAAACAAAATTTGCATCATAGTTTGAGTGACGCACAAACCAATGTGCATTTCAAAGTGGCTCCATAAAAGAGAAAACTAATTATCCTGTGTAAACGCTGTTTTGACGTAGGTGCAACCGCAAAATAAAACGCTGAGTTCTCTAGTTATAACCATATTGTGCTTAATGATTAAATGCAGTCGGCTTTGTTGTTAGAAAAAACGAAACAGAAATCACATGAAGCATTTTTGAAAGAGTCCTTCGGCAACCATAATTTTTTGGCCAAATATATATAGTGATGTATATATATAGTGGTACAGTGCCGACACAAAATTTAGACTAGGCATTAGAGCAATTAAAAGTAAAATTAATATTGAATTTAACCGTATGATCTTCAAAAAGTTTAGCTTAACAATCAGTTAGTATTAAAGTTTTGCTACACATGTAAATATGGCTGTAGTCATAGAACCGTAGATACCTAATTCAAAATGTATTCTGCAACACCGTATGTACTTCATATAAGTTTTTATGCTTTAATACCCCACAATTTTGAGACAAAGTACAAACCAAACTGGATTTTTTGAATGGTGTGGCTAAACAGTTTTGAAATGCGAACAAAAAACCAGAAAAACATGACATCCTTAGGGAGTCGTCACCTTTTTAAACATATAATTTTTTAAAACTTGCTCGTTTTTTGAAGAAGACAAAAGGATTTCTCTTTTTTGTGTTTTGATTTGCTTTATACAGTGTGTATTATTATGATTTTGTATAGAATGCTGTGCGACACAACCTGTCGTTGCACAAATGTTTCATGCGAGTGGAAAACGTCAAAGGTGCAGTGTGGACAGTGGATGAAGTGGAGTTTTACAAGCGCCGTCCACAACGGTGCAGTACAGGGTATGTAGAGGCCTACTAAAACAAACAAAATATATCTTTTGAGAAGGTCCTCATGACATTTTTTACGCGCAAAAAAATGTCTTTATCACTCTGCTACTCTGTCTGTCTTCTGAATTTATATACTTCTACTGACCTTCTCTTCTATTTTTTTGTAAATTTATACGAATATTTTGTAACATATTTTTGAAAAAAAAACTCTCTCTCGCTCTCTATCTCTTTCTCTCACTGTGTAAATGTTTGTGTATTTTTAATACTATCTACCAAACCAGCGGTACTTCCTTTACAAATCATTCTTACGCTTTCAAATCAGTCGACTCTTTTTATCTTTATACTAAAAGTCAAGTCACAGTGATGGTTTTCGTCTTCATTATTTAAAAGCATTTATAAAAACAGCAACTCAATTTCCTTTGACTTTCTCTCTCTCTCTCTCTCTCTCTTTGTCTCGCTCACTGCTATTTCCAAAACAAAAAATGTGAAACATTTTTTCGTCATCGTGTAAGTAAGTGTGGTCAATCAGTTTTGTCTGCGTGTGGCCATGGATATTTTTTACTCAAACGTTTTTTCGATATGTCTTTACACTTTGCTTGACAAATTATGTAAGCTGTAGAATGCAAATGCCTAGAAACTAATGGTACGAAATACAAGCTTGCTTTGCTTAGTGCATTTAGGACTATTGCATGGAGTCCGTTAAAAGACCAGTTCAAAAAGTTGAAACAAAATGCGTCAATCTTCCATATTGGTCACCATTCTACGCACGGTACTTCAAGTTAATTATATCCGGTCAGAAAAAGCAACACAAAACGAACCATTTAAATAAAATAAAAGACGTTTGTCGAAGGTGAGTTAAAAAAGATTATATGGAAGGGTTAAAAAGGCCGAATTGTTCCCCGATACAAAGCTATTTGATACAATAAGTAAAGGTACTTGCCTATCTATTTACATAAAAGATCCTAGTCATGGTTCATACAAATCTGTCCAGAACACAAGGAGTGTTCACAACTACAACTGACATCCATTTTAACGATCTGTTTTAAAACTTTTATCTCTGTCTCTTTGTCACACTTTTACTCTGTGTTTCTTCTCTCTTTCTCTCTCTGTCTCCACTTGTTGTGCTCTTTGTTTTTCTATGTATTTTGGTGGTATGTGTACACAGAATGCCATCCGCACCAATCTCTCCCTGCACAAGTGTTTTCAACGGTATGAAGACGACTTTGGATCGTTTTGGATGGTGGATGATGCCGAGTTTGTCAAGCGACGACATTTGTCAAGAGGTCGACCTAGGAAGTATGACCCCACCCCATCTCCCTCTCCATCATCCCACCATCCATCTGCACAGTAAGCACATTGTACAAAAAACATCTACATCACCGTAAAAAAGTAGACCCAAACATGAGTTCAAATATCTAGGAGGTTTTTATTTGTGGAACATACAAATCACATGAAAATATACATTTATTTTATCTGTGAAATGACAGGTGCTCTTACTCTTTGTTAGGGAATCCAGTACTGAATTTGATTAGGTCTAAACTTGAATCAGGATCATAATAAGACTAAATTAGACTAAATTTTATTTCAATCATCGTAGGTATCAACAATTACAGCTAATGAACATCTTGACAATCGATACAGGTCGACTGTTATTTCTATTCTTCAAATTCTAAACAATTTTTATACAATTTCTAATATTTTTTCTGTCTTTCTCTCAGTATCTCTTTTTACACTCTCTTTTCTCTCTATCTTAATTTTGTATTAACTGTGCATGACTTCAACTAACCAAGTGGTCAAAATATGGAAGTTTTTGCTAGAAGTGTCTTCATGAAAACAAAGTATTCGCATGAAAAATTGCACCG
Source organism: Akabosia matsudoensis (assembly GCA_019593645.1). Classification (NCBI taxonomy): domain Eukaryota; kingdom Metazoa; phylum Arthropoda; class Collembola; order Entomobryomorpha; family Paronellidae; genus Akabosia; species Akabosia matsudoensis. The sequence continues at coordinate 8,137 of VICI01004026.1, forward strand.
AGGAAGTCCTAGCGAAACAGGCAGACGGGTATGAAAACTCAAAAAGGATCACAGAGAAGCAAATCCGGTATCTCTATGTATTGGCCACTTGGAAAGGGGAGTTGACAAGTGGTCGCATTTCTTCATGCAACAACCCTAGACTTTAAAGTGATAAACATGTGTAGAAAAGTGGCGACAGGAAGTCTAGCTTACCGAAAGTCATTTTACCCTTGAAGCTCTACAAAAATGTACGTGGTAGTAAAGGCTACTCTCAATCCTGGCGAGGTTTTATGTAAATCTTCAACCTGGTAACAATTGTTTTTACGCAAGAGTCGACCAAAAATAAGTTTCTTTATATAGCCAGTCCAGCTCAGAACGTCTCTTCAAATATATTTTTTATCTCTCTCAATCTCTCTTTTTTGTATCGCAATTTTTGAAAAATTCTGCTTATATAACCTTATCCCTAGTATAAATGTACATAATATTTATTGGTGTTCTACAATATTTTTAATACAAACCAAAACAACTCCTGAACTACTTGCTCTTAAATGTATACATTTTTTAATATATATTTGTTTCACTAGCACAAAGTTGTATTTATAAACATTCACTTTTCTCTTTCTGCTTTTATTTCCTAATATGGCTTCGGGTTTGAGAGTAAATTGAAAATCAACGTACCAATTGTTGTGTATTTTTCCAGAGGAATGCAATCCAAGAGCCCTACTCTAACGCAAAGTCCAAATTTATACGGAGATGCAATTAATGCAAGTTTACAGGTACAACTAGTCAAATCGATGTTTGATTGGAAACAATAATAGAATTTTAAAAACATGTGTAAAAATGTTTAGGCTGCCCTGGCAGATAACAGCATGCCATACGTAGGCTCTGTCAACACAGGAAGTGTGAGTCCCGATCAGGCGCCGATGTCTCCAATTGATGCAAGGTGAGTCTAACTATTCGTTAAACGGTCTTTTGGCTTTCTTCGCCATCATCTACTAAAAAAGGCGGATAACTTACTCGAGCAGCTATTTTTTCAGGTCTCTCCGCGGAAGTCCAGGCGGTTTGAAGCATGAAAGTACAAGTCCCATAATTGCGAATGGCATGCACCATCACATGATTGGGTTATCCTCGGAGCGCAGCCTCAGCGCCCAGATGAAGCGAGAAATGGACATGGCCGACATGAGTGGAAGCTACGGGGTATCCTCGGACGGAGAGTCAATTAGGGATGACCACGAAGATCTCTTAATGGACAAGCACGAAGATCTCGCGGAGGATCTCTCATTTACCTCATCATCCCATACGACTGCGGACTCCACTCGACTGGACCAATAGTCTCAAGCTTTTAGGGATTTTTTAAAACAATCTCTTTTCATGTCCCTCTGTTAACGAAAGAAAGTAGAATATGAATTAACATGTAAAAAAACTGATGATTTGTAAAATCGTCTCTTACAAGATCATTTCGAGTAATTCCATTCCAATCCAAAAACAAAATACCAAAAATGGACACGAGCAGCATTTTGCTTTCAACTGACAACGAGAAATGTAGCTAAAAGTTTAATTCATAAAAGATAAGCAATTGTTTTAGTATCACTATAAATCAAAACAGATTCTATATTTATAAGGTGATGGACTCAATTCAGTCAAGCTTAAAAAAATATTTCTCGTGTTTTTTTATCGTTTCTGCAAGCAAGTTTAAACGAACCGAGTCTAAGTTATTTTATATAAAACACTCATACAACATACAAATGCACCATGGATTAGTATGTTAAATTATTTTTTGCGTGTAAACAATGCCAAATAAATATTGTAATATACATTCGAGTGATGGTGTTTATTAATGAAAAAATAATACCCAACCGCAAATAAACCCATCTTGTAAGGCGTTTTTTTTTTGTTAAAAACATGGATTAACATGTCATACGGAAAATTTGGCGAGTTAAAAACAATATCATGATCTCTGACTCGTCACGTACATTGTGAGGGTGCACCTTGACAGATTATTTATCCAACTACAACTGCTAACAATATGTGAAAAACGTTCAATAATAAATGTATACTGTTTTTTGTTTATACGATGTATAGCAATTTAAAATTTATATAAAACAGCAATCATTACAAGATATAAGTGGAAAAGGGATAGTTCCGGACACAGCCATTACATAGGCATAAAGTAAAACAGTACTTATAATGACATACAATTAAAGGTTGAGATCGTTTTGAAAAGGACTATTTTTGTTTGTTTTTAAAACAGTTTTTTAGCGTAATTTAATCTTTAATTGAACAAAATAGACTAAATCTTGGATTAAAGCAACGTATTTCTATTATTACGAAGAACTTCAGGAGGTTTTGGTACAGACATACAAGCAAATCTATTAATAAGTGAACAGATCCTCAAACTTAATCACTTTATGGCAATATACCTATAGCTAAACTAGAGGACAACGTACTGTTTCCTAAACATTATCATCACAAATAACAATGAAAAAATTGCTGTACAAAAATCACAATCGGTAAAAAGAATCGCAGTTCTGGAAATTTAAAGCTACAATAAACCAAGAAGAATCCTCTAAAACTCTAATTTCCTTGCTGTACTAACTAATGGTACTAAAAAAATAGGTTTTGAGGAAGGATTTAGTACTAATAATGAAAGTTTTTGAAGAGGTCACTAGATTTTCACTTCGTATATAAAGGTATATAAATAAATGATTTTACTCTACACGCGCAGTACGATCGGATCTCATTTATATGGCACTCGCCAAAAAAGGACGTTGTGGGTACAGCGATGAGACCACGACAAAATTTGCTATTTACTTTAAATACGTTCATCTCGTTTAAGAACAGACGATTTTTTTCGCGTTTCCAATTGAATCTCTATATAAGGTAAAATTACGTTTGTTGTTAAGATAGGACATTGTTTTTTTCCAAGAATTGTTAGTACCGCACAGAGATAATTTCTAATCATACCCAAAGATAACCTGCATTACCGCCAAAGCAAACTAGTTACAACTAGGCATCCGACAATTGTATTAAAAATGCCAGTCATATTCTGTATGGCTCTAACGAAATACATATATCACTAGATTTAAACAGTTCAATCGGTTACATTTTGTGATTTTAAGAAAGATTTTGAATGCAGAAAAATGAAGCAGTTCAAGCATAGGTGTAACTGTAATTAGAGCAAAAAATCTTCAAACCCCTGTGACATTGAAATGTGTTTTTTATCAAAAGATTATTTTACAAGTAATCTATGTAATTTCCCTTGTGACATAATACGTTTTCATACTCACGACATTTAGCACAACTTTGACAAGTGTAAACCTGTACAAACCTCTTTGTACTTAATATTGGTTAGCGTCTTTGATATCTGAAATGGTGGTGACACTAAATAACTTGATGACAAAATATGTAACTAAAATCACCGGCTTCAAGATTCCGACTCAAAAGTAGTATGATGAACTTTTGATAGTTACTTCAAATCATTAGATTTTTTAGAACCCTTTTACTCAACTAGCGTAGTACTAAACAAACTTTTACAGTTTAAATCTTTAAAACTACAAAGTTAAGAATTGTGTACTTGAATTACGGAATCCAAAAACGAAAAAAAAAACTTACAAATATCTCAGTATTTTGTAGTTGATCTATAGATGAATTAGCTAAAAAAGCAAGCTCGGGAATCGTTTTCTCACGTTACTAATAAAAATGTTACC
>VICI01004027.1:0-11818 GCA_019593645.1 Akabosia matsudoensis
GCATGTTATGCAGATAGGTAGCAATTTTCTAATATGATTGTGCTACCTTTTTTGCAGTTTTGCACACGTTTTGAACTACGTTTACGTTACTGCGAAAACAAAGATAGACTAAATTATGCTGAAGTAGGGAAGACAGTGATACAAAGAAGCGACGAAATAAAGAAACAGAATCAGGATGACGAGCAGCTCCAATTGATGGATGGAAGTTGTGCGGTGCAAAATAAAACTTATTACGAGGAAGCTCTGTATTGAAATATATACAATATAGACTGGTCTTATGACGAGAATTAGGTTCTCACACGTATTGCATGTCTAACTATCTACGTATTGAACGCATCCCGGTTAAACAGACTTTCAATCCCTGCTCAATTAACGTCATCTTCATTCTATCCAAACTGGATCTTTTTCCGAATCATATTTATTCTTTACAACTTTTATTGCTTGTCTTTTCCAAGTAACCCTATCCCAACTATGAAACAATTCGCCACAAATACTCCTTCATCTCAAACTTTCGTCTTTTTACATGTCACATTCCATTACCTTTATTTAATTCATATATTTTTCCCTTTATGTCATCCAGTTTTTCTATTTTTATTCAGCTCATCCTCGTAGATTTATTTTTGTGCTTCCTCACCGCAGTAACGTTTGTTAGCCAGCAGACAATTCTAAACAACATTTGTCATCTTAAAACTGACAACAATTCATAAACAACTTCCACCCAACCACATGGCCTGTTTTTTTCCTTCCAAGAATAGAATAGAATTTTTCAGATTCTTTTCTTTTTATGCCTTCCGTCTTTTATCAGGATTCTAGCTTGCATAACATAATAAACATTTTTGGTTTAACTATCCAACTGCATTCTCATTTTTGTCGCATCGCAAAACATAAAATATCATACGTGGCAATAAACAGACAGAGAGACAGAGCGCAGAGAGTGCAGTCATTGCACAAGAAAATTATTAAAAAAGTATATCCAAATCCAATATTGTTATATCCTCGCAAGTGTTGTTTTGTTCGACGAAAAGGAAGGTGGTTGGTTTGGTGTACCTGCTTTTAAAATTTAGGAAAAACAGTTTCTTGGACGGAAAAAAGAAAAGTGCGTCAGTCCAAAAATTAAATTAATTTTGGGAAACAACAGGACATAATTTTGAGAGTTGTGACGGTGCAGAGTGTAGATTTGAAAAAAAAAAACAGATGATTTTTCTTGGTGGGTGTGTGTGTACAAGAGAAGGACCTTGGATAAAAGTTTGTCATTGCCGACACCCGTCACTGGTCACATAGAAAAGATAATCATTTTGTTGGTTAGTCAAGTGGAGCAGCAGCAGCAGGATAGGGATAGCTAAGTTATTATAAAATAGTAATTGGCTGATGCTGGTGGTGGTTTGTAGTGAACAGTGACGAACAGGTAGACACGTTTAATTAAAAGATTATTTCGCTTGGAAGATCATTAGAGGAAGAGATCATTGGACAGAAAAAAAAGATGTGTCAAGGCGGATGTGTGCGTTAAATGTTAGTTGGTGCAGTGGTAGTGGTGGTGGAGGAGTCAACTGAACTAAAATGAAGCGGATGTTGATGTTGTTCAATTTAAAAAGAAATTTGAAAATTAAAACTTGACTGGGAATTTTTAAAGAAGTGAATTTGAATTTTGATTAACGGCTGATATTCCGAAATTTAAAAAAATATTATTGTGGTGGTTATTGAATTTGGTTCATTTGGGAAGAGAAAACTAAAACTGTCGGAAAAAAGGAATATTAAATTCGGTGGTGGACAAACTACAACTAATCAGCAAGAGCAAATGGAAACTTCAGTGGTGGTTAATATCAAGTGATTTTGAGAGTGATAAAAACCTAATTTTGAATGATGTCGGGGGCTAAAATTTACGGGTTTGATCCCAACCAAAATCAGGTAAATTGAAGTTCATAAGTTTTGTATTAGTCTAATAAATTACAAGTTCAGATAAGGATATTTGTCTGACTATTTAAAATTTAAATGTCACAAAAGGCTTGTGCTCACAAGTTTGATCGTTGATGGGCAGCTAATGCAAGAATGTCATTAAATATATATTTTTTAACAATTATAGTCGGACGAGCCATCCACATTTACTCCGATTGAAAGTTATTGCTGGACATGGTTTGGCTAGGAAGGATATTTTTGGTGCTAGGTATGGGGATAAATCGATAAACTATAAATCGCCGTTTTAAGAAACAAGCTTTGTTTTTACCGTGATCTGATTTAAAACAATGCAAATTTGTAAATTTTTATAGTGATCCGTATGTGAGAATCGACCTTCTGCCAATTACCAGCGACGACTCCCAGGCGACTATTGATTCTGTTTTGACTAAAACTAAAAAGAGGGTAATTTCAACTACTTATACACCAGGCAACCTTAAAAAGCTTAGGATGAAGTAATACATACGTATTTGATGGTTTATTTTAATGTGTTATAGACTTTAAATCCATCCTGGGAGGAAGAATTCATATTCCGCGTGATTCCCTCTGAGCACAAGCTCGTTCTTCAAGTTTTCGATGAAAACCGACTCACCCGCGATGACTTTCTTGGTCTTATCGAGCTCCAGCTCGCGTCACTTCCCCGGGAGGCTGACTCTCGAACAATTCCTCCCAAAAAGCTATCCCTCCAACCCCGCTCCCAAACGCTCCAAAGTAAAAGGAACTCTTCACATATACGCCGCCTACATTCCAGGCCCCTCCGAAGCTACAGACTCGTCCACATCCAATGGCACGAGCGACTCTAACGGTACCTCCGAACCTGACACTGTCCCCGTTCTAGGCCCCCCTCAGCCACCTCCACCAGCCCCTCAAAACTCAAACAGCAGCAGTGAAACAGACTCTAGCTGGGAAATCCTTTCTCCAGACACCCCCGCCATTCCCGGCCCATCCTCAGTAACTTCCACAGGATCCTCCCAGACGTTCCGAAACTCCTCCGACTCCTCTCCTCCACTCCCACAAGGCTGGGAAGAGCGAACTGACGCCAATGGCCGTACGTACTACGTGAACCACAACGAAAAGACAACCCAATGGGAACGCCCCACGCCTGGGGTCGCCGCCCTCTCCCGAACCGCCGAGTCTGTCGCCCACGAAATGTCCGAAATCGGCCGCCGGTTTCACATTTCCAACGACGAGAATGAGGAACAGTCCCCAGCGTCTTCTAGTCAAAACCAGAGCCAAACAGACTCCCCGCAGAGTGAAGCCCCCTCCGGTCCCAGCTCGCGACGCAACTCGGAAATGACGTTGAACACAGATGGCCTCCCAGAGGGATGGTCAGCCCAGGTGGCACCCAACGGCCGCGTCTTTTTTATCGATCATAACAAGAAAACAACAACTTGGATTGATCCCCGGACAGGGAAGCCAAGTCCAACGCCGCCGTCGTCAGGACCAGCCCGACCGTCTCGACCGAGGCATGACGAACTTGGACCGCTGCCAGATGGCTGGGAGGAAAGACTTCACACTGATGGGAGGATCTTTTTCATCGACCACAACACGAGGACGACGCAGTGGGAGGACCCGCGGCTCTCAAACCCGAAAATTGCAGGCCAGGCAATTCCCTACTCGAGGGACTACAAGCGGAAATACGAATACTTTAAGAGTCAGCTCAAGCGGCCAGCTTGTGTGCCTAATAAGATGGAAATAAAGGTCAGGCGCTCTCACATCTTAGAAGACTCGTACAGAATTATTTCCCAGGTGACGAGACCAGAGCAGCTCAAGACAAAACTGTGGATTGAGTTTGACGGGGAGCCTGGGCTCGACTATGGCGGGCTCACTAGAGAGTGGTTCTTTTACCTGAGTAAAGAAATGTTCAATCCTTACTATGGACTGTTTGAGTATTCGGCCATGTAAGACTTCCTGAGAAAATTTTATACGAAATTCGCAGGAGAGATTTAATTTCAAATTTTATATGTGTTTGGGTTTCCAGGGACAACTATACACTTCAAATTAACCCCATTTCGAACATATGCAATGACGACCATCTCAGCTATTTTGATTTTATTGGACGGGTAGCAGGGATGGCTGTGTTTCATGGAAAACTACTGGATGGTATGGGATATTTTTACTACAAGTTTGACAATGCATTAGGAAATTGTAATCAAATTTATTTTTTTAGCGTTTTTTATTCGCCCGTTTTACAAAATGATGCTGAGCAAACAAATTGAGTTGGAGGACATGGAGAGTGTTGACTCTGAGTATCACAAAAGCTTGCTTTGGATCCGGGATAATGACCCAACTGAGCTTGACCTGACTTTTTGCGTAGACGAGGACACCTTCGGAATTACAAACCAGCGGGAGCTGAAAACGGGTGGGGCTCAGGTGCCAGTGACAAACGATAATAAAATGGAGTATATCAAGTAAGATTCAATAGAACTTGAAAATTTAGCAGTTTACAACTTGAATGTGCTTTAACCGGAGATTGTGTTCAAATTCGTGAATTGCTAGGTTGGTTATTGAATGGCGTTTTGTTTCCCGGATCCAAGACCAAATGAACGCCTTCCTTAAGGGCTTTAATGACATCATTCCTCTTCAGCTGTTAAAAATTTTCGATGAAAATGAGCTAGAGCTATTGATGTGCGGAATTCAGAACATTGACGTTAAGGACTGGAAGCAAAATACAGTTTACAAAGGGGACTATCATCCGAATCATATTGTCATTCAGTGGTTTTGGAGGGTAAATTTGACATATTGTAGATTTCAGAAATTTTATACACTATATGCAGTATAATTTATTGGAATTTTTAATCTTTTCCATCCCAAGGTGGTTTTGTCGTTTAATAATGAAATGAGAGCTAGGCTCCTGCAGTTTGTGACAGGAACTTCTCGCGTGCCAATGAACGGTTTTAAGGAACTTTATGGATCCAATGGACCTCAACTCTTTACAATTGAAAAGTGGGGTACTCCTGATAACTATCCACGTGCCCATACATGGTAAAAAATTTAACTTTAACATGCATTCTAATTTCACCGATGGTTTTCTTGATTTTATGCCTGTTAAATTGGTTTACCAGTTTTAATCGCTTGGACCTACCCCCGTACGAAAGCTACCAGCAGCTCAAGGAAAAGCTTGTGAAAGCTATTGAAGGATCGCAGGGCTTTGCAGGGGTCGACTAGCCCGCAGTCGACTGGTTCAGGATTTTGTTCATAGATTATTAGACGTTTTCTTGGACTTTTTCTTTGCGTTCTGGTTTACGAATCAAATTTTGAACCTCATGACGTCTCCATTTTGAAAACCCGTCAGGAATATTTTATGAAACCAAAGTAACCAAGAGAAAATCATCGTCTTTTTCTGCCCAGCAACTTTATTCATCCTTCCTCCGAAGGAAATGTGTACCTGTTTATAGTTTACAAATTTTTCTTCAGTTATTTTGTGAATTTCGAGCCATTCCGATCTAACCTTTTGTGTGTGTGAAACATCGTTATGCCATGGACATGCCTTAAAACCATATTTATGTGCGTAATTAGTCCAAATACAAATTTAAACCCAACCTTATCCTCACACTAAAACTACATTTCTTTTGTTTTTTGTGACACTGTAAAGCTTAAATTTCGCTCTAGTTGTCGAGAATGAATGGTTTAAACATTTTACCTACAAATAAAACTCGTCCATCCATAAACATTTTAATATTAACCGCAAACCGTAGACATGGTCAAATACGAGTATCATTTTTTTCGTGTCGGTAGCGTTTAAAAAAGTAAACATCCGGTTTTTATCTGTAAAAAGAGCATAATAAACTTGTATTTAGACAAAATTGTAAATACAAACTGTAGGTATGGTAGGAAACAAAAAATTGTAAACTTGATCGAACCCCAACACATGGAAACCCCGGCCCGGATACAACTATCGATGTACATACATCATAGATAAATTATCGAGAGCAAACCTAAACAGAAATCAAACTAGATTTTAAGTGCGTGTTAAAATACAACAATTATGGAAATGCATCTGCGTTGTGATTGCGATAAAACAAACATAAACTATTTGTAATGAATTAACACAAATGTGCTACACATTTTAGGTTGAAATGTGAAATGAAATGAAATCAAAATGGTGATATAAGGTTTAATCGTGTATAATAAAATATACATATTATACAATAGCTATGTACTATACAATATTATGAATGAACCTAAATGTATTATGTCTAAGCTACCTTTTAAAACTAACTGTAAACATCATTAACAAAGAAAAATATCTGTTCCTGTTTTCGGCTTACATTTAATACATGAAAGGTTAAAACAATTTGCAATTGTTTAGAGAAAACGCGGCTGCTGCTGTTGTGCTAACTTTAAATTCGGAATGAAAGATGAAAGGAGAAAAACTATCGTCAAAAACAAATTTTAAATAAAAGATACGTGTTTAAAAATGTAGCCAGGCGGAGCAAATCATTTCACGGTCTTTTTCAGCATAATATTTTGCTCATATACTCTCGCAACCTTTTATTGAGAGTTTTATTTTGAAGGACTTTTCCTTGAAAACAAAAACTCGTATGCCTTTACCAACTACCGACAGTTTTCTCGGCTGTTTTTCACGACGCTTTTCTCTCTTACTCGCGTGTATCTAGGTCACGAGAGAAAGTTTAGTTTGGTTGACACGTGCCGGAGCGGAGAAAGGCTGAGAATAGAAAAACATAATTCTCTCTAGTGAAAGTTTCTTGGAAAAGAAGGCCTACAAAAGCGAACTTGGCTGGAATAGAGGGAAATCTACTTTCGTCGATGATTTTATCACAGAGAGAGAAGATAGAACAAGCGTGGGTATGACGCGTTGTTGTTTTTTAGCCTTCTTAGCCCAGAGGTGTACAGACGTTTGGAATCCTGGCGACCCCGCCATCAAGGCATTCATTTGCAATCGGGTGCCTGTACTCCTCTGTCCCAGCCTTGAAAAAAAGAAAATCGAGAATGAAGAGGAAGCAGTGTGCCTAAGCGACGCTTACGAAATAAAAACAATTTCCACTTGTATACCTTCCGGAGAGAAAGTTAAACGACCAAAACCAAGGCTATTTTTCCCAGCTTTGAAGGGAATTTTCATAAGACTCAGTAAGGCCAGGAGGATAAGGTGAAAGCACAGCTTTGCCTTGAAACTTGAGTACAGCTGTAGTAGAGCATTTCATACTTGTGTGGGTTGTTGCCAAGGGTACCCGGCTCTTGTCAACGTGACCAAAACTCCATTAAATTTTACTCGGCACGTGTGCGAGCATAAAAAAATATGCCGTTTTTTTCAAGTATATTTTTTGCAAAGTAGGAAATATACGTATTGGTGTTGAGTACGTAAACAAGGGGAGACACATAACCCCGCCCCCTTTTTTCGCAGTTGTTGCTATACAAGAGAGGACTGCAAGGCCGTTGCTCTCTTTAAAAAGATGCGTAGCCAGATTTGTTCCTGCAATATGAACATACGCACTTTGGTGTTAAAATGCTACAGAAAAAAAGAAGACCAACTCAGAATGTTTTTTCTTTCTTTTATATTCTCCCCTAGAAGTTAGAATTTTTATGACATTTGACGATTTTATAGTTTTCGGAACAAAAAAATGTATATTTTTCCTGTGAATTTTGGTTTTAAATGTAGTTTCTAAGGTTTCAATTAAAATTTGAGCAGATGCGAGCTTTGGAAGTAAAATACAAATTTAATATAAAAAAGCGGTTGAAAATATATGTGATATCTCGTCTATCACACTATAGATTTTTATGTAAAAAGCGGTCGAAAATATATGTGATATCTCGTCTATCACACTATAGATTTTTATGTCATATTTTTATGAGGTCTTAAGGTGTAATAAAAATGTTTCTTTAGAAAAAAAGGTTGACAAAACACACACAAAAAAGGTGGCAGTGGCAGGTAATAAAATCTAGCGATGTGATATGGGAACAAACCAATATGCGTGAGGTTGAGGTTTGTGGTGGATGAAAAGGGAAGTAGATAGAAGCCGGGTAGCAACAAGATACTTTATTTACAGCGTGACAGAACAAAGATAATATGGGAATACATATATTCCTATATGCGTGAGGTTGAGGTTTGTGGTGGATGAAAAGGGAAGTAGATAGAAGCCGGGTAGCAACAAGATACTTTATTTACAGCGTGACAGAACAAAGATAATATGGGCATACATATGTTCCTATAGAAATTTAGTCTGCGGACAATTTGGAATTTGAGTTTGGACGCCGCAAAGTTATATTTTGATACATAAAGTACTCAGTAAATAGACGGTTGAATACAGTTCCAGGGAGAAATATGGTATAACGTTGAATTATAGAGAACTGAGAAAAGATTTATTAATTTGTACCCAGGACTCTGATTTTTTATATTATTTGCTTTTGTTTGGCTTGTCGTTTAAAGTAACCTCAAATATATTTCGAGAGTGTATCTTGAACGTTTAAGATGACGTTAAGTCGCTGTTCAGCTAAATTTTTACGCGTTCAAGTCATTATCTGTCAACCTTTTTTCTTTTCCTTTGAGAAATATAGAATATCCTAAAGATAATCAAGAATTTAGAGAGATGTTTCATGTTTTTTTCAGTGTGTTATGTTGGATGACTTATGGTATGGTAGGGAAAAAAGTAAACAAGGTCAATCGCCCCTCTCTCGTTGCTGTCACATTTTTTTTCTCTCCAGGAGAGGATTCACGTGATAAAACACAGCAATAGAAAGAACATCGTCAAGCCTTTCTCGCTCAGTCTTTGATGCTTAAAAACTATACTAGAATCGATACAAAAAAATATAGGCAGAGAAAAATTTGGACGGATTCGACGCCAGAAATAACCAGAACTCCAAATATGAGGACCTCTACTTAGTCTATATGTATTACATGTAACATCGTTTAGATAAGATTGTATCCGTGTAAACCACCAAAATTTTGAAGATTTCAAGGATTTCAGGCAACTGTACACAACTTACGGTTTTGTGAATTATTTTGTATCTGGCAGGTGTTTTATAACATCTTCTTCTTATGTAGGCTCCTATGTATTCTCAGTTCAACTCCTTTTCCGCTTTCAACGACTTTTATTCTGTTCGTTATCCTTATACTTTTTGTATCCAGTCAATAATCCCGGTTTATTCTCTAGAACATAACCGGTGTACAGATGCTCCCCATATGAAACACATTTTGTTTTCAAACTGCATTCTCTAAGTTCACTGCAGTTTTTTTTTCTGTTCCGCCTCGACGTCGCTGCTCGGGATAAAAAAAACTGTTGGGCTCCGTGTTATAAAGCATATAATTTGTTTTGTTGTTCGCTTTGGCTATCGTTTTTTACCAGCGTCTACATCGTTCATGTTTTTATGGAGAGCTGCTACAAAGTCGTTGAACTGGGAGGAAGTGAAGGCCGTACTTGTCATATGCGCGCTTAACAGCGAAAAAATGTTTTTTTGGTTTTATGTACGTCTTGTANTTGTCATATGCGCGCTTAACAGCGAAAAAATGTTTTTTGGTTTTATGTACGTCTTGTAAGTCGTCGCCTTAGTAAACCAGAGACACACCACCACCATCCTCAAAAATAATAAAAAGCCATGGAGAATACCGGTTGGATAATACTAATAAAAAACCAAGAGAGCAATGCACTTGGTGTTTTTGAAAAGAAAACAAAACAAAGTTGGGTAACCTTTTATCCAGCTTGAAATATGCATGTTTTTCAACCGGTTTCGTTTTGATTAGGCTAAATATCGGTTTCCTGCTTACAATTTAAGCGTGCCCGCTATTAACTTGTATGCAAGCATTTGCGTTGTTTTAAACGTATTTGCATTAGAAGGAAAACATGTTGAAAATCTTTTATAAGCAAGTTTGCAAGAAAATACTCTATAAACTCTATAAAATAGTAAACTAATGGACGGGTGACGATGACGGTGACAGCTTGGTTTGGTCAATACTGAACTTTCTGGGTCATTGTCTTGAAGTAAAATTGTAGCAACGTGATTTTATTTTAACTACACTGCGGTTGGAATGAACAAGCGTTTTCATATTTCAGGAAATTCCGGCTGGCGCCATATTAGGCGCAATCAGGAAAATGATAAAACGATTTTGGTCAACAGTTTTAGTGTAATCAATACCAATTTTATTAAGAGCTTTGCACTCTCAATTTTGTCTAGCAGGCAATTTTTAATTAAGGTCATTGGCCAGGATTTTATCACATGGAAAACGATGACAAATGTTTAAATATGTGTGTTGATAGAATTTCGACATGTGTCAGCACTTACAGGGAAACGTATACGGGGGTACTAATTGATTTTCCTCAAAAGTCCAATCGCGGCTGGGTTATTTTCAACCAAAAACCAAAAAAATCTGCTTGCGAAATTTTGTAAAATGTATGTCAAATTGCATCGAACAGTAGAGGATAAAATATGCAAAGCTAGAAAGTGAGACACAAAACACTGTTTTACTAATTATTTGCTTGGTCCAGTTTGACGACGTGACTTAAAACCCTACAAAAGCTCATTTTTTTTATTTAGCGTGCATGCAACGTAATTTTAATGGGTTTTCCAGTTGCGAACCTAAATTTGAGGAAAAACGATGAATCAAGCAGATCATGAATAAAATGAATTGTATTTACTTTTTGTACTGGGTCAAGTGAAACAAACACACTAAACTATTCCATTTATTCATCAAAAGCTGAAAAAAGTTGCAAACCTAAATTTGAGGAAAAACGATGAATCAAGCAGATCATGAATAAAATGAATTGTATTTACTTTTTGTACTGGGTCAAGTGAAACAAACACACTAAACTATTCCATTTATTCATCAAATGCTGAAAAAAAGTGTCGCTGAAAATTAAAAAGAGCAGTTAAATAGCACTGTTTTCATTCATTAAAGATGCAGCTGAATCGAAGTGGAAATTGTTTAAAGCCTTTATTCCAACTGCCCTAATGATCATGTCGACGTGTGTTGTGTGACGTTGTCTCAAATGTACTTGATGACAATATCCTCAAAATAGGTTAAGCATGGCGTTGTAAAGTAATATTCAGTCCTCGACGTTGTGTACGAAAAATCCTTGTCACTTTTTTTGTTTTGTTTTATAACAAGTAACAATTCCACCTACATAATTATCGAAGATGGGTATGTAAGGTTATTTGTAGACAGAGATCCCAATGAAATAACATAAAAATGTCGGCCTTAAACTTGATGGCACTCAAGGTATGCAAAGTGACTCTTCCTTTTATGTTTTATTTGGCAAGGATTAGCTGTTTTGTTACTTTGCAAAGCTTTATGTTATGTTACGGCAGGAGAATGACACACAAAAAAACAACAACTTTTTTATTGATTTTTGCAAATATTTTTAATAGCCGCAAACAGGGAAACGTATTGTGTGTAGGAAGACAATGGAATATTTAAGTTTATGGCGTTGTATACAAACAAAAACTGCAATAAAGAACGGAATGCCAGTGTGTCTGCTTGAAATTGAGAGTAAAAGGAAAAGCCGTACGTAATTTTGTAATAAAACAGATTTTACTTGCTTTTATGACATATGTCTAGGGTTGAGATGAAAAGAAGGAGAGTCAGATGAGAGGTTTTAAGGTTCGCTCTAAAAATCATGATATAAAATTTGGATTAGAATTTTTACGCTGAAAATAAACTGCGAATATTCTTACACAGAGAAGAACTAGTAAATAAAAAGAATAATACACGCCATTTTTCATCAAAACGGCGTTACTGACATGTATTTTTAAAATCATAGCAATCGCCACATTCTTTTTTTAAAGTTCTCATTCCAAAATGACTTTTAGTTCATATTTTTTTCAAATTGGAAACCCAAGGTTACTCTGTTTTTTATAAAGCTCGCTTCCTCAATTAAAACCGTTCTCTGTGCTCTGTGTCATTTAAACGACAGCC
>VICI01004028.1:0-11817 GCA_019593645.1 Akabosia matsudoensis
ACACTTTTGAAAATTGAACGTAGACCTTATTTTTTATGCAGAATCAGGATTTGTGATCATTTTTCACTTTTTCAAAAGTCGCAAAATTTGTCTGCAGGTCTGTCATGGAATGACTCTAGTAGAAGTATTCGTATTTGGTCGTAAAAAAGAAACGTCGATTTTAAATATGTCGAAAACTTTTGAAATCAATAAAACCCGCATTTTATTTCAAACCGATTTGGAATGAATAGTTTATCAATCATTCCATCACTTGTTCATGCATCTCGACTTGTTCAAGTTTGTTCTCAATTTTCCATCTTGCATTTTGATTCGAGGTCAAACCATTTTTCATTTTGTCTTTTGAAAATTTACGCAACGAGTCTTGTCATCTTCGTCCATTTCTCCTACTCGAAAAACGGGAGGCGCCCACGCACTAAACACTGCCAAATAGCAATTTTATTAAAAAGGAAATAATTGTCTTAGTATAAACAAAGCTTCGACCGGGAGCAGCAATCAACTCCAAGCTTCCTCATAACTCCCTTCACCTGCAGGACAGGAGTTGCATGCAGCGGTGGATATAGAATCCTTTCTAAACAAAAAAATTAGGTTTCTTTTGTATCTATTTAAAAATGTGACCAAGAAAAATAAAATATACCTATCGTTTCTCTGCATGCTTGGATGTACAGTCAGGGTACGCGTATTTTTTTAAAATTTGAGGCACTATATATAGTCCTCTAAATTCTACACCAACATCACCAACAACTATCAGTCTACCCCGTATACATGCTATGTTAATGCGAATATGCCTAAATATACATATAGGGTAGTATAACCGTACGGTATAAAATGTAATGCTGGTTGAAAATGATTCTATGCATCATTGCAAGGAATGGAATAAAACAATATCACACTATGACGGGAATGATGATATCAAAACGATAACCTAAGAAAACATGGGCTTTAATGGGTTAACGGACTTGACATTCACTTTATTGGCTTCTACATTTCTACTAAATGTTCTTCATTTTGTTTTATTAACATGTCATATTTTAAAGGGTGTGCTTCACATTTCTTATTGAAATTTAAGCTTTAAAATTTCGATATTATGTAGTTCATTGGATAAACTGAAATTCACTAAACTGGAACGAAGACTCTTGGTGGAATTATAAGTTTTGACCTGAGATCAAGTCGACTTGGTGAACTAAGACACTGAACATAATGTTTCTGAAAATGCATGCTTTACTTTTGTTTATGAAATAAAAAAACAATCCAACACAATAAACTTAGTGCTCAGGAAACTATACATAGTCAAATCTACTCACTGAAGTGGTAGAAGAGTTGGTACACGGACACAAGGCATTGCATGGTGTATTAAGGTTAGTCTAAACCTGCAAGAAAACAATTTGACCCCTGACGCCGTCGGTTAGGTTTGCCGTATTGGGCTAAAAATCAGAAGGATTCTTACCAGTGACCCAAGGTATTACTAATCTACGTTTGGTCTGAATTCGTAGATTAGTGAAAATGCCTTGACTATTTTATATGGAGCTCCTGATTTTTTCACACTTTTTGAGAAAAAATACTAATCAGAAGAAAAGACATAACACGTATTATCGCTCGGCCATGGTGATGTATAAGCAGTAAGCTTGATCGCCGTATGGTTTATAATTTTGTATTTCGCCGGTAAACGTGCATGAAAAACGCCTCGCCCTTTACAAAGAATGAGAAACTGTGACAAGTATATTAGAATGAGTAGAATTGTGGTATCTATCATGTTCAAATTCAGTACAGTCGGAAGCTGTTTGACGGAAGTCCAATGTTTCTCCAAGAAGCCAGTAATGAAGTCGTTGATGGAGATATAAGCTATTCATCAACGTTGACACGGACAGAATATTTTCAAGTACGGGATAAAATGAGCATTTTCGGTTCAGATTGGCTCTTCTCTAGTACTGCTTCCGAAAAGAAAGGAAGATTGAATTAAATGTCTCGTTAAGCTGAGGTAATATGTTAAGTTACTGCACAAAAAGAATAGTGAGTAGATAACTACAGTGCAATCTGTCAATAAAAGGTAGTCCTTCAAAAAACCTTATCTAATACAGCCAACAGTTATCCAATTGCCCAATCAGTAGTACTCCTATTATACAAGCATTTTTCTAGCCCTGTAAAACACGTGCTGTATTAAAGGCACCTTGTTTTGTCGCTCTTGAGTGTGTTGAATAGCCAGATTTGACCCTACTACGAAAAATCATTAAATTATTGTATCTAGAACGGTTCTTATACCCCTCTTTCGTACGTTTTTAACGATGAGCGTTTTAAACTTGAGTTGACAACTCGAATTCAATTCAAACGTAACCATTAGCAGCCAAAAGACGAAGTTACATAAACTTTTTCTGTCCTTGTAACTGTTGCGTGTATGTAGTTTAGGGCGAGATATGGACAATACATAAGTAGTAAGCCACATCTCGTTGCGGAACTCAATTTAGAGCTATAGCCGTTGCGTTTGCGTGTTTTCGCGTTCCTAGTTCTACCTTGCATAGCTCAAGTAATAATCTTTTGAAATGAAGTTTTCACTTTTGAGGTTACATGCAATTTTTCATGTTATTCATACAATTTGGGACGCATCATGTCTCCAGATTTCGGACTCCGAGTGCGTTCGAATTTTTGCGCTACAACAAATTGTTTTTAGCTTATTACATGCAACTAATCGGTTTACGATAACTCAATATGAAGTTCCTGCCCTGTGCACTGTGTCGCCTCCTGAATACCTTACTCGCCATGTTTATACCAACCATTCCAAGCGACCCATAAAACGACACAAGTTAAAGCATTCCCCTTCAGTTCATTTGATTATCGTTCCAACTTACAAGTTCAATCAATCAGTTTCCATATTTTTTACATTCTTTGACGATGCAAATTGTATCCATTCAGTGTTTATATTTCCGCATGTGATTCCGCGCAAACAGAATCAACTCTTTACTGCGGACCAAGCCAATTTCCCTGCACTTAAAATTAGTATATATTTCAGGAAGGAAACCGGTCTTCAAGTTCACACTGAATGCAGTCAGTTTTACCATGACAAAAGCTTGACCATTCAAGATATTGCGTTGTCTTTACATGCTCCGCAAGGAATTCACAGGAAACTGTTTTGGAGTTCATTTGGACGCAGTATTGTCGCGATAGTTTACTTGCCATGGTCTGACATGAGGGATATTGACCACTTGCCAAAACAATGTGCCTATTTTAAACAAACCAGGTCAACAGAATTAAGGCTCTGTTCTGCCAATGTTTTCTCAGCAGTATCGTTCTCGGAGGTTCACAACTTCTCTTTGAAGGTGACGCCATGGAAGTATTCGACCTTGGTAGACACATCATCTTTCGACCAGTTTCTCTACGGAACATACCACGCCAATGAGTATTCGAAAGTAAGTGTATCTCATACAAATCAGCTGAAATTTCAAGAATGGGACTCAATTTCCTTCGCGTATTGTGTCCAGAATACGGGTGATACTAATGGGACTTCTGCTCACTTCTGGATTGCTCCCATAAACTTAGACATTTGGAGTTTCCTCGTTTTCGCTTCAGTTTGGTTTTGGGCTTTGCACAAAAAATTTGCCAGGTCGATACCAAGTTTTTGTCGATCAGTTTGTGACTTTATTGCATTGATAGTTGGGCAAAGTGCCGTTGAAATTAGTATTGTCAGTATGGGCATCCGAATGATTGGCCTATTTTTAACCCTTATTTACGGAAACTCCATTGTAAGTTTAGTTGTACGAGCAAGTCCACCGATGAAATACGCCAGTCTAAAAGACATTCTCCATGATGGCTTCAAAGTCTTGGCATTTCCGTCTGGCGACCGCGGCAAAATAAAAATGGACATGACCATCCCAGGAATCAAAGGAATGGAAAACTTTCATGTTGTCCAAAATTTAACAGCTACGGCTGAATATGTATCGAAAAAGTTAACTGAAAAATGTATTCGAGGAAAGGATACGTCAGTTGCTTCCATTGCATTAAAATTTTACAAACGCATTTTGAACAAAATAGGGGATAAACATGAGTGTCATTACTTACCGGAAACGTTGCAGTCAAACCAATACTTCTGGGTGATGCATACAATTAATCGACACTGGATTGCGGTAACTTTGTCACGCATTCAAGAGGCGGGACTGCAACAAAAATGGAGAAGCTGGGTGAATCGAGCGTTTGTATTTTATAGAAATCTTCCTCTTGAAGACGGCTACCCTCCAAGGAATGATTTAATTGAATGGGACAAGCTTCTGGTTGTGTTCTACGGTGTCGGGATTTCCAATTTGGTCTGTGTTGTATTTTTCATGGTTGAAATTTTGCAGTGGAGGTAGGAAACATGACCAGACTTGATTGGAGGAGTTACTCGAGTCTGGAGGTCCGTCCGCTGTCTCGCGTATTCCTCCACGCGACGAGCCTCCCAGAGATTTGCGTTACCTGCAGAAGTGGGAGGCAGCATGGATTACATGCAATCTGGTAGACGCACAAAACAGTAGACCAGCGAATGCGTGTACATAGATACAAGTGCAACAGTGAATTCTTAGACATCAAAGGGGTTGGACCGTTTAAAGGTACCTTATGAATGAATGATTTTAAATGATTTCGACAGTACACCGTTAACTTATGCATGCAGCTAGCCAAAGTTGAAGCGTTGAAGTGCAGGAAAGATCAGAAGCTACACCATTCTTCGAGGGATGAACTTTGAGAAGGGAAAGACCTCTCACTTGTACTTATGCATGCATGTATGTATGCATACAAAGTTTTTGACGTAGCACAAGTACATATTTGCTTCGAATTTACATGCTTTGAATCTTTAAAGATGTGATCCGTTGTAAGACTTCTTCGTGTTTCACCACTTCACGTCAGTAGTGTGTTGTTATATCTTATCGTGAAACACCTTATCATGAAATTGCGTGTCCTTAGTTACGATTCGCACAATGTTATTGCACAGGGTGTATACGACATGTATACAATTCAAGTAAATCCTTTGAATTCTATTCAATTAAAATACGTGAGGTATAATCTTGTCAGTTGCAATCGAAATGTCACCCAATAAAGCTACTTTTATCAAATCATATCTTCTAATATCGTTGAAAATATGGAAAATATTCTTGTCTTTTTGTATTCGATAGCCAAAGAAATATTTGACAGGTAAAAGAACGCTCCCAATTAACACCAGCAGTGTTGAAGTTAATTTTACCAAGCACCATCCATAGAGTACGTTTTTTGAACTTGGGCTTCAGCAATGCGGCGGTAAGAACTATCATTTAAAAAAACAAGAAGTTATGCTAATGGCCAATTTGCACCAAACTTGGTACAGTGATACCTTAACTAAACTTTTTGCTTTGCTTTTGAAATTTTTTTCCTAGAATTTAGCTAAGCCTTTCTCCTTAGATTTTTAGCTAAGCCTTTTCCTTAGCTTTTTTGCTAACCTATTCTCATTTGCTTTTACCTACGCTTTTATCGTAAGCCATGTAGCGAAGCTTTTTTCATTAGCTCTTTAGCTAAGCTTTTATTTTCGCTTTAAGCTTCGTCGTCGTGTAATACAGTCGTCCCGAAAACACGCTCTTGTACGAGCTCACCATCCAGTAAAGTCTGACAAAATGTACCAAGAATTTTAGCCTCGTCATAAGACATATGTTGGTTAGATAAACTTTACTGTTACTCTTGCGATCGGGCAGTGAAGCTGGTAATCCTCATCGTGAGTGTCAAACTTGCGTAACCGGACTATCAAATCTGGATCTTTGATGGGATCATCTTGCAAATCAACTTCCATCCAATCCTCCATTCTAACTTCCCTTAATGCACGCGTGTCCCCCTTTTTCTCTTATATTGTTTCTCCTTTTGCTGCTTTGTCACTCTCCCAGCCCTAACCCGAGGCTCCTTGCCAGCTGCCTTAAACGACATTCGCGGTTTTCTTACCGCAGGTAACAACCTAGGGGGTTTCCGAGGGGCAGGTTCAGGAAGCAGAGAGTAGGTTCAGCATTAGTTGTGACAAACCAACATTAGGTGTGTAAAACTTCGAGTTACCAGAACATACATTATATTACGGCAATGAGTTCCATCATGATTCAATATTCACCGTGGTTCAATCCCTTGCATTTGATGGCCTTGAAAATGTATCAGTACACATACGGGCTTCTTCCTGATTTTGGCCTCCAAATTTATTTGAATAAGAAACGCCTTCCGGAGATCCGTGAGCCCAAACTGAGCCTTGGGCTACTGGGATGTCTCTCACTTTACATTGCTGGTGCCTTTCTCTTATTCGTCGCTATGGTGAACAAAATCAAATTCGGAGATGAAACAATATGGAGTTCGGATAGAATACTTCTCCGTTGCGCTATCCTCGTTGTTTGTCTCATGTGTACAATCCTCTTCTCCATTGCGCCAAGATTTCTATGCCTTCGTGACAGTAGAAGCTTTTCGAGTCCAGTCAACTTTGTTTTACGCATGTCCAGTTTCCCATGTCGACGTTTGCTTTTTGATCCACTAGGACTCCTGCTTGTTTATCTTTTAACAGGAACAGTTTGTCTTGGATTGCCCCTGCCGTTCGTCTGGTGGATTAAGAAAATAGACCCATGGAGCATTAGCCTCACATGGCTTCTAGGGGAGACCTTCATGGATAATTTGACTGTAAGATATTTTACCATGATTGCCAACCAGGCTAGCTTCTGTGTTGCTGTCCGAGACCTTAACTTTTTGTCCTTCTGTTTAAAAAACTCCGGTCATCCTTCGGTTGTACTAAAGGAATACGAAAAGCTTGTAATAATTGCCAAGCATTTGGAGTTCTCGTTCTCTCAAGTAATACTTGTAATAGTGGCGTGTAGTCAGATTGTACTAACTTTATTTGTATGGGTTGTCGTACTCACTCTTCAGTGCCCCTATTGATGGTGGCAACGTTCGGCCTGGCTTTCTTTGGTGGCCTAGGAATCATGACTTTTTCGTTGAAAACATTAGCCAACCTTTCAGTTCTTTGTACAGATATAGTTTGCAAGAATAAGAAATTTATAGGTTTAGGGTTTGGTAGTTACGAGAAGAAGCTGATGATCCGGAAATGGACGGCTCAGAGGGCTCTCCCGATAAAGTGTGGAAGTCAACTGGAAATTACTAAAGACTCGGTTGTTGCTTACATGGAAACGTTGTTTTCGAACATTACTACTGCAATTCTATTGTGAACTGGACAGTCCTTTAAAACGTAACATGTAAAATGTGCTGTGAAATAAAACTTTCCAAAGCTAGAGTTAAGGGCATCTACAGGAACCTGGCAAAATCTATGCGCATACCAAGTTTCAGCTTCAGAGAAACCGTTCCGGGCGTTCCGGAGATACAGAGGTAGTAATATCCTAAAGTTTGACCCCCTGTGGAATTCCAGGAGGATGACTTGAGGACCTAAGAGATTGGTATTTTTAACACCTAATATAGCGGTATCATCCCACTAAAAATTAACCCCCGTCGGCATCTTTAAAATATTCGGGCACCTGCAGGAACCTGTGAAGGGCTTATGCAAAAGGGGGCAAAAGTTCATAACTGTTTCCTTGGGGCCGTACAAATACCCACACAAACTTTCAGCCCAATCGGATTAAGCGTGTAGGCTGCAGGCCTTACACGGGGTCCTGGAACCACGGAGAGGCGGTGAGGCAAAGAAACAAGATACCGATCGACGGCCATACTAATCTTATAAATCTATTGCTCCGCAATGCCTAATAAATGGCGAATCTTTTCAGCCATCTAGTTAACTGACGCATATTTTTTTATTGATGGAGAGGGGAAGCAAAGTGAAAATGATGCTGAAATGGATTTCTTGAAGTCTATTCCAGGAATGCTTGACAAGTGTCTGCATTCCATGCCGGAGCGATTCGATAAATGTCGGGATGATGAAGGATATGCTGTGACAAGACTCAAGTGTTTCATCATTTAATGCAGAGAATTGGCAGCCATCGTTGGAATAAACCTCGAGAAATCCATCTCAGCATCACTTTGCTTTCTCTCTCCATCAATAAAAAATTGGTTGCTAATAACTTCCACCCAGATCATCAACGTTAAAAAAGTCGGTTTCGCGGTTGTTGGCGATTGGGGGCGTTTTTTAAGCATTAACATCTAAACCGTAATAGATACTACAACTTTGATTCTTGGGCTATCAAATGCAAAAAATATCAAGCTTATACCGCAAATATTTACGTAAATTCTATGGAGCTCTATGACCAAGTATTGATATGCAAACCGCATTAGGCAAATGGCATTACACGGATTAGGCATTCCTGGAATTCAAGCATTATGAATAAAGTATTTTACGTAATTAGCATTATCTAAAATAGTATTAGCCTTATTTTTATCCTGCAACTTTGCAAGCTCAGTCAGAGTAAAACCTTCAAATAAGCGAGTTCTGCAGGGAAGTATCTGTTCATCAACGAATAAAATGTCTGTTCTGTCTCCAGTCACTTTAGGTCGTGCCCAGAAAGGGAAACCAAAGTAAGTCGATTGTGATTTAAACTCTTAAGTTTTAAATGTTAAGAGTAAAAATGATAGGTGTAGGAGCTAGATGGAGCATGTTGAATGATGGTTAGAAAATTGAGTCATCCTACAAAACCTACAATTTACAAGAAAATGCATGAAAATATTTATTTTTCTGTACATACGTATGCTCAGTTTTCTGATAGGTGCGATTTGTAAGAGGTTTATCTGTATTTGTATGAGATTTTCTCACTGTGACACAGAAAAAAACAAGGATTCCCAAGGTGTGTAGTAGATCTGCTTATGAAATTTATGTTATGACAAAAAGTTTTAAAATTAGAAAATACATCAAGATTGCTCCTCTAAATTCGTCAAGACCCTCACTATAAAAAATTTGAGTGCTAGATTATTATGATTTTAAATGCCTGACAATGTGAGCTTTGCCGAAATTCAAAAAATATTCAAAATTAAAGCGGTATCCTGTATATTCTGACCACTTCGTTAATGCAAAATACGTCATATGCGTTGATACTTCTAATGCGTTTTACGTAATTCGTTTTGCATATCAATGCGTCGTCATCCAATGCCTTCTTAAGTAATACGTTCAGTATGATAGGTATCAGACAAGGCTTTAAAGAATCTGATGGAGTCCTGTGCCCGTTCAATTTTTCCAATAACTACAACAGTTGTCACGTTTTCCAATATGAATAAATTCATAATCAATATCAGTTACATTCAAAGAAATATTCAAACCATGCTTTCAGCAAATCAAGCCGGTGTGGCGTCAACAACAACAGAGTGTCTTCTACCATGAGGCTTGAATTTACAGAAAAAATTATTTCCTCGTTTATTTATAAGGAAACAAATTAACCTCACAAGTTTGTGAGGTCGCGGTTTTCCCAGTGACAACAGGTTACACTAGCCGCCATATTTTGCTTTACACTTTAGGGAAAAACAATACTCAATACTTGCGCAGACAGGACTGAACATTTGCATCTTCAAAACAGTCTGGCTAGCCACAGTTTCATTCAAGTGACCAGCTGCCGATTGAACCAAACCAATCGGCAACAATGTACCGATACCGAAACGGCGTTAAAATTATAGCAATCCTCGAACTAGTAAGTTTACAAATCTAAATTCTAGAGTGTGATTATGGATGACAAAGCTGTTGAATATTAATATTGATATAAAATAGTGAATTATCAACTGCCTGTAAATTTGGAGATATTGCCCATTCTTTCATTTGCAGATTTGGTACACCCTGTCCGTCCTATTTCTTGCAATCATAACTCTGTACTTTAGTTTTGCAAGTAATGACGAGCTGATTAAAAGGACCTGGTACACCGTCATAGGTACTTTGAACCATCACATGAATAGCTTATTGGTTTAGTTTCTATTTATCGACATTTTAATATTTTGCTCTGAAATGTTTCAAGGAGCCACGCAAACATGGATCGTATTATTAGTAAACGGAGTCTTCACATTGTTAGGACTTTGGTCAGCTTCTGTTTTGTATTATGCGACGGACTTGGACTGTCTCGTGAGTCAAGATAACTTCGTGTGTTACCGATGAATTTCTGAAGCTGGATAACGTCTCATTTGTCACATATATTATGCTTCTTACAGGAGGAGGATCCTAGATTGGCATTGTTTGGAGCCAAATTCTGGATGATTTCTAATATCATTATGCGATTTGCCAACGTACTCGCTTGGGTTTACAACGGTGCTGTGTTTAGGCCATTCGATGCATGGTTTGCTCTCTGGCTCATTATTTTCTACATAGTTGCTCGATTTGCGTACGATATTCATAAGTCACTCAAGTCACCCTCAGCTGACTATGAAATGAAGTAACGGAGGGAATGCGAAAATTGATAAACTGTTTCCGTAACAGTAGTATTGAATGGCAAAATATAACGTCAAGTGTCTATTTATAACCAACGCATAGTTCCGTATGCATTAATTGTGCATTTTGGTACGTAGAAGCCGACTGCATGACTTATTTCATATTTACATGTGCTTAGTTAGTTTGTACTTGAAACCAATTTGGTAGTAAACATCGACCAAAAATAAGCTTGAACTAGTCTAACCGTATGTTTTTCGCATCATGTTCGCTGTTTTATCAGACAACACTTTCTGTGTGCAGTCACCGGCCAATAAGACAGGTACCTGGGCGTTTTTCATGCAGTTAGGCCATCCACGTGAAAATGTCCCAAAGCTGTTGTGTGACAATCCTCGGGGAGAGCTACATACATGTATTTGTGTTGATGGTTCTCGGGGTATGGGTATTTTCAAACATGTTACGAGGTGCATGGCGCTTTCGCTACTTCAAGGGTTCGGTGTGTAACGGGCTGGTTTGAACATTAACTGTGCCATGAAACCGAAGATATTAATACTTTATCCAGGCTCTTGCTGAACTTACCTTAACCCATAGAATAAGAAGAAGAATTCTATCTTACTCTAAGCCTTAACCATTTTTGTCGTCACAATCAAAATCCTCGACAATATTTCTTCAATATTCAACAAATATTGCTTGCGTACATTTCCTACTTCCGCAACACAACCTTCATCAGTTATAAAATTGAACGGATAGGATTCGTGCATGGCATACCCACCGTTTCAAATACTGTCAATGGAAAAAAAAACTTAATTTACAAAAAAAAAACAAAAACTGGGGTAATAATTTTTAATTCGTCCAAATTGCACTTGATTTGATGAATGAATTCATTCGACCAACGTCCATTGTCAAACCCAGTCAGTCATTGCACTTTCATGGGAATTTTTTTCGACACACAGAAAACAATGCAAGAACCAGATGAAGAAGGAAAAAGGAGTAAATGTTATCAATATGGATCTATCCTTTAATTATACAGTGTGGAGGAGAAATTCCAGGAATTACTGAATTCAGTCGTTCTTGTGGCGTTCGAAAAGTTTTTATGGCAATGACCGTGGTAAAAGAAACCAAAGTCGCGGATATTAATGAACAGGGTTAATAAATAAAGTCAAAATATTTTTTGAGTTTATAAAACCACAATGACTATTTACTGACGACCTATGGATTTATCGCGAGTTCACTTGCAACAAAGTCGAGGAAACCATGGCTTAGTAAAATAAAATTCACTGAACGAGGAAGTGCTTCAGGGACGTGTAGCATATTGGAATAGCCCAACAACCCTAAAGCGCCTACTAAATATCCATGTGGACTCGGGGAGGGTGGTGTTTCAAGCTTCGACAACTTCCCTTCCGCCGGTGGTCGGAGGGCGTGCTTTTTTGTAGTTTACCTTTCGGTATGACTGTGACCCTTGAAGGATACTTAGTTTTTCCATATGCACTTGAAAAGCACACTCGTCGCCCATATTCATAGTTGTT
>VICI01004029.1:0-11817 GCA_019593645.1 Akabosia matsudoensis
AGGCAACCACGAAGTTTGTTCGATTTTGATATATTTTTTAACATTGAGATTCCTGGCGATGACCAAGACCATACTCTCGTTGACAAAGTTTTAGAATACGTTGCTGAAACCATGCATTAAGTCGAAAGGTTGGCTTTGTAGGAGTTTTTGTTATTGTTCTTGTTTTGCTACATTATTTTTACACTATGAAATTGAAGACATACTTTTTTGTCAATTGATCTATGTTTTATAATTGAAAGATTTAACTTGTAATGACGTAATGTTGTTGAGTGTCACTGAATACTAATTTAGCGTGTATGCACCGCACAGTATTGTAGAAGATTTATTTACTTTGACTTAAATCAAAAACCGGTGATGTGACAGCTTTGTGTTATGATGAAATTATTTTAAAATACGCACAAGAATTGAAATAAATTTACGATGATGAATTTAAAGTATAGTATTTTCCCCATAATTCTACTTTATTTCCAATTGGATCACACGAGCTCAACACATCTAGGAGTAATACTGCATTGAAGAATAAGGGGAAATGGCGTAGGCGTTGTTGCGCTGGTAATTCTGTGACTGTCTTCATCCTTGTCATCTGTTGTGAGACTTTATTCAGTTATACTAAGAATAAAACCCAAGGGCATAATTTCCATTCAACGTCACGCAGCAAGGAAACAAATACAACATGTAATCAGCTGCTTGAAGGAACCGTTGCAGTTTTGAGCTTGATGCCTCTCTTTGTTAATATGGACTCACAACGAAAGACTTTAACTCTTGCACCATGCGTCCCTTTTGAGCATAGAAAAGTATCAACTGACATAGTGGGGTCCCGGGAACGTTGCGTGTAGTGGAGTGGGCGGAGCTTATGATTGTCCAACCGTGATTGTTATAACCAATCCACCGTAAAGGGTATAATAGAGGAAACACCAAGGAGAAGAAAGTATCAACTGACATAGTGGGGTCCCGGGAACGTTGCGTGTAGTGGAGTGGGCGGAGCTTATGATTGTCCAACCGTGATTGTTATAACCAATCCACCGTAAAGGGTATAAAAGAGGAAACACCAAGGAGAAGGACTTCATTCTTACTTGGACTGCAACGGAGTGAGGACTGTCAGTCTTTTGAGGGCAACTGAAAGCATTAAATTATAGGAAATACAATGTTACAAATTAGAAACCTGTACTATCCGTCAATTTTTCGATGCTGTGAATCGCGTAGGTAGGCAGTTGCATATATTTGGTTAGGTTGGTGTAGGTTTCGAAACATATGTGAAAGTTGGATTCTATTGGAGCTTTTAATTTTTCTTGAACATAAAGTCTAAGGTTATCTGCTTAGGCGTGATTAGGACGGGGACGAGGTGGTGAAATATAGGGCAGCAGGTGACACTGGTAGTTTCTACTCTCAAAATTTTACTTTGAAAACATTCGGATTCAATTTCTCTTAAAGTGACATTGTCGAGAATATCACGTCCCATTTACGATCCTCCGTCTTACGCGGTTTACAAGCATTACATGGCCACAATGGGTAAGTATTTGTATTTTGTGTGTAGTAGACTCTGAGAGGATTTTTTTATCGAATTTTATATTATATGAAATTTTTCTCTGATTATGTGACTTGCGTTTTCACAGATAAGCGCACTAGTATGAATGACATGGAATTGTATAAGAGAATGAGTTATGCGGATATTGAAATGGTGTTTATTGCACATGGAGCGGTTCGCTGTCGGACTTGGGTTTACCCAGGAGACGAAGATGACTACGTAGAAATCGCTAAACTAGTTGGAGTTTACGCAGGAAAAAATGCAACCTTAGCGCAGGAAGACTACATAAAAGGCTTTTTCGAGTACTATCGTACCAATTTCGGCATCAGTGATCTCATGCAACTTAAAGAATGGAGGCGCACTGGCCGTGTTTTACAATCTAACACTACGAAGGAGTCACAGCTGCAAAGTGCAGGAGCAGGATCATTTGAAGGTCAACAAGAATTACGGGACAGACAATTCATGGCCTGGAAGAACGATGAGTACAGGACGTACATCATTAATGCAGCACCTCACGTGCACGAAGACACTCTCAGAGAACTATGGGTTGACCAGTTTGGTTGCGGCGAGCATCGTTGGAATGATTTAGTCCACGAAGTCCTTCACTCTGGTACTGTGATTGTTGGTGAGATGGCTCCAGCCACAACTACCGAAGCAGACGACAAAGTGCGTCAAGAACAAGAACGGGTAAGTAACAGCGATAAAATCTGATGTACTAAAAGCTTTTTGGAAGCATGTATCTATTTCCTTATGCTTTTTTTCTACAGATGCACGTGTATAACGTCCTCGAAATGGTTGGATTTGGGGAACAGTCGTTTCTTAAATTTCAAGTAGATCTCTATAAGTACGACCTCTTACGACTAGCTCATCTCGTATCATATGGCACACTCTCAAGTGAACTTTGTTACGAGTATTTGGGACAACGGCTGAAAAGAATGCAAAAACGGAATATTCCGAAGACCAGTATGCAATCCTCGCGTTACTTGGAGCTCTATGAACACATTTCTCTAATATCCAGCGTTGTTGACGGGCTAGATGAAGCTGAATTTGCGCGCTTCAAAACACGCCATATTTTTCTAGAGCAGAGATCTGAAATGGTAATACTACCAGCAGAAAACATCCATTTTGAAAATACATGTTGCAATAATCTGTGGTCAATGTTTACAGATAAAGTTGAAGGCGTTAATTGGCACTCGTTACAACAGGTTCAGAATCGGTAATGAAAAACCTACGGACGTTGATTTAGGGGTAGGTACCTTTTAACCTGTGCTCGAGTTTTCTGTTATAACCTCTTTGTAAAGTTGTGAATGTAATTTGATGATACATGACTTTGTAGGTTGGAATAATGAGCATTTTTCACGGGCTACTCGTGGATAAAAAAAGATGTGAAAGGAATGGGAAAAAGGCGTCTGTGACGAGAGTAATATTGGAGCTAATGCAGAAAAATGCAATAGTGGCAAAATTTACTGCAAAGGAATGGTACAGGTATTTTTTGAGGCAAGTAATGGGTGACAAGCTAGTTGTTCCGTACAACGTATTCATGGAGAAGGGCTCGAAGAATGAGGATTCCAAAAATGATCCTCGAGCGGATGTTATTGATTATATCGCTAACAGCCAGTTTGATTAATATGTAGAATTGAATGGTAATGCTAATGCGAACCTACCGGTTTTTTAAATTAATGTTCACATTTTACCCTGATGAAACATCGTTCTACATAAATCTATACTTAGTAACTAGATCTAAAGCCTAAACTTCTGTTTTTTATATTACTGTACTTGAAAATGCGTTTATATACATGATTAGCAATAAAAAGTGGTTCTTTGTTGAAACCAAGAATTTAGTATTTATTATAATTGAAAAGTTGTGTGTTTACTCAAGTATGTCACGTGAAGTTGATTTATGTTTGTGTGCCGCTGTCTGAAGAAGGTACAGTTTACAAGACACCCCACCGTCTTGACATGTTCAATTTTTCTATAAAATGTGCTGAATGTGCAAGCGTTAGTGAACGATGTGTTAGTTGGGTTCCCAAAACCCAAGATATTATATGTCGTATGTAGGTCGTTTTTTTAATGTGATAAGGGAATGTAAAAGAAAGCGTAAGGGTTTGAAATGGTAATGGGCAAATTACTGTGTGTAAGATTAATGGATTAATCGTTGATATATTTACACTCTAACATTGTCACACTACAACAAATATTACAGCGAGGATAGGGTCTTGTAATATAACATGAGTAAGAGAGCCGAAATGATAACCAATAAGAGACATTTAGGAGATTACTGGTTGGCTCTCAACAAGATTTTCTTATCATTGCACGGTTATCAGCAACCATCTGAAAATGCATTTAGGATAGGATTAATAAATGTATTGACAGGATAGGTTTATTTGGTCTCGTGATAAGAAATGGATGTATAAATAGGCCTGCTTCGATGAAATCTCAATTCAGTTCGGATTAGTCGCCACGCGAGGAGGTCCTGTCAATTGTCTCCGCCACTTCTGCGTTACTTCTGCCATTATTTCTGTCCTTTTTTTGTGCTCCTCATTGTTCAGTGTTTGAAAAGTAAAAGTTGAAGATGTCAAGGCCCACAAAAAGAGCCAAGTTAGAAAGAGTGGTTCTTGGGGAAATACGTGGGAACCAGCAATGCCCAGTATTTTCACACTTTGACGAATTTGGAGAGTTCGAGGTGGACGAGGAAGAGCCCGAGATGTTACCACCAGATGAAGAACCTGAGGAGTTGAAAAGAAAGTTACCGTCTGGATCACCATCATTCACCTCAGATGCAAGTGATGAGGATAACTGGTTTGATGAGGAGAGAGATCGTTTGAGGGCAAGTTTCTTGGCCACCGTACACGTATGGGACTTGGCAAGAGGAGGAAAAATCCGTGACTGGAATTACATTAGCAGCGTATCCAAGGTAAGATTTTTATACTTTTTAAACATACTCTTATCAAAACTCGAAAGATATTGGTGGGGAACTACGGTTTAGGGGTGTAGTAAGAAAACTAGGAATTAAGTGACGGACCCGTAGAGTTGGCATATTAAGTTTCAAGAATGAAGTTTGAACATTTTTCAGTTCACTTTAAGTTTGAAAATATGGGACTTGACTTGATTTTATGATTCTGGGATTCCTATAACTTGCAGTAGTCGTAATTCGTACATATGTAAACCGTGGTGACGGTAAATGATCGTAAGAACAGTATTTTTTTTAAGTTTACAACTGCAAGAAGGGATTGAGGAAGTGGTGATGATAACTGTTTCTGTTCATGATGGTACCTAGAACCTGGTGGAACTTTAATAATATCAATGATGATCTAATGACATGAAACTTTCTTGTCTAGACGAATTGGACGCAAACACAAATGAGACAAGAAATGAAACGTCTTCGAAAGGCAACAGACGGATGGTTCCCTTACCCACCGATTCCTCTGAGTGAGTGGACGCCTAAAAAGGACGATTGGGGAACAGCCCCAGATGAGTATCCACCGCCAATGGAGAAGTTTGGACCCTATCACAAGCATTTGCTGGATTGGGATGTCAAAGTTGATGAACTACGCCGAGCTGCACAAATTATGCCTGCATGGGCCTTGTACACTCCCCAAGTACAAGGGTTTTTTGGATACCATGACGTGGCCAACCCAGAATACCTGGAACAAAACATGAGCTTCTTTAATGATCGTTTAATAGAAGCGATCAAGCTTCTGTCCCCAGAAGACCAGGCACGTATGCAGCTGTATCGGCAAGGTGACGAAGAGTTTCGTGAATGGTGGGAGATTGATGAGCATATGGTAAGGGTGTACTAATTATGGAATTATGTATTGTCAGAAAGACACCCTTTAGTATGATTGGTATGATACTAGCTCACATTTTCTTAAATGTTTTTTTCGACACACAGAACGCGCTAAGGATGGAGTTTTTTGCAGAACGTTCTATGCACGTACGGGAAATACGAGACGGTGAAGCAGTGCGAAACATTCGTGATATTGCATACTACCGGCGAAAGTTGCTTGATGAGTAAGTACTTCAACATTATTTGTTAGCCATCAATGTGTGCTTCGTAGTAAATAATTATATTTTCTTGCTTTTTATCGATTTGCTAAAATGTAGGAATGGACACCTTGTACGATACGTAATGTCTGATTACGAATTCTCAAAATTGTATATGACTGGTGTAGAGGACGACTTTGACTTTGAGTCGAACGACGGTCAAGAATGGGGCGAATTTCTCACTCATCTCGGCGTAAGTGCAAGCTACATTTATGGCTACCAGTTTTCTGCTGCATAAAAAGGGTCGTCTTCCGTGAAGAATCGAGTATTATGTATTTTTCTTTCATATATAGATACATAACGTGAGGCCCTCGGATGCTAGAGATGACTTTTTCAAGTACTGTTTGCCAANTTTTTCAAGTACTGTTTGCCAAGAATTGGATTATTGAAGAGTTGGTTTACTCCTGGGAACGTACATGCCTTCAAATACCAGGTTAACAAGTCCCGAGAAGCAGCATACACTTTGGTGTACAACTCTGTAAAGGAGCGCTCCTTTGTCGGTGTTTTAGAAGCCGTTCACAATTTTGCCATAGACGGTCTTGTAGACATAAAGTTAATTGGTGGTCCCGGATTCCACATCAGCGCCTTCCTTTTCATGCTAGCTGTACTCAATGAACCACCTGACAAGTTTGGAGCAAACGAATCCGAATTCTACCGTACAAGGAAAAAGTTTGTTACAGACATACTCCAGAATTACCGTAGGATTCAGTATAGTTTCAATGGCAACCTGCATTATTAATTGCGAAGGGAGCTAATGATAAATTTGTTAATGAATGGACATTGTAATTGAACGATTTTTAACTTTAAAATGAGAGATAGACTCCTGTCATTTAGGATTTTTCGTTTTTATCATAGTTTGTGGTCAGTTATTTGTTACAAATAATGTATTCTAGTGGATTTACTGTCCGAACAATTTATGTAATACTGTAAAATGGAATACTTATGCTTACTTGGGTAATGTGTAACACAAAGAGGCTCAATATACATTATATCCTTTCTAGTCTGAATTGTATTTTCTAATCTGTACCTGGAAGAAACGTTTATATATTATATGTTAAGTAATTTTAGTATTTTAGAGAAGATATATAGGCTAATACGTATTCTCGTTGACCATCGTTATGTTGGACACTTAGATCCTAAAGGTAAATAATATGTGCTCTATTCTCAGCCAAAAAAAGCTTGTGATTACGTAAACATTTATTCGTCATCATGAACGTTACCTGCCTACGTACTACCATATACAAATGGACAAATCCTCCATCATGGACCAATCCTCCATCATGGACAAATCGCACTTAATACTTGCATAACGTATATACTTTTTTGTTTTTCAAGCATGTCAATCAATTTATTATCAAACTCAAATCTTGAGCGCACTTTTCCTTGAAAACATTGATCAGTTTCTTTTCGCACGCGTTCTTATTAGATACTTTCAAACTTAAATCTTGAACATACATTTTCTTGAAAACAATGATTAGATGGACGGCCCAAGTGTTCCATGAAGATATTTTCAAACTCAAAGCTTGAACGTGCTTTTTCCTTGAAAACAACGCTCAGGTTGACGGCCCAAGCGTGACGTTTAGTTATATCCAATCTGAAATCTTGAACATACTTTTTCTTGAAAACAACGCTCAGTTTGACGGCCCAAGCGTGACGTTTAGTTATATCCAATCTGAAATCTTGAACGCTCTTTTTCCTTGAAAACATCGACCAGTTCTGCTCAAGGTTCTTAAGAATTGCAAGAAAAAAAATAATAAATCGCGCAATTGGAAATCTCCATCTTACTTTAAAATAAGGAATTTATATATATGTCAGCATAATGTTAAGAGAAGTGCTCATGGCGCTTTCAACGTTTCGCATATATTGCCCAGAAAGGCCAATAATGGTTGTATTCTTTGGATTTTTAGCTGGAGTAGGCCAGTAGATGAGTGAGTGAATGTACGCTATTCATTTACTTGCATGTAAAATATACTAGATCGGTTTAACCAAAATGTTAAAAGGTCCTCCTTCTGCCTTTGTCTCCTCAGTAGGAGTTTTGTTCCAGTCGGTTGTGGATCAGTGATTCAGAGTTCTTACAAGTGTCTTGTTTTAGTGAAGACGTGTCGGCAATACTTTGAAATTTAGATTTTCTGAACATTAGCATTGGATACATAGTTGAACATGGGAAAAAGATCACATGTGTGAAGTTGTAACTCGTAAACAGTTCTGATAATACCTTAATCGTCATCGAGCCTTGGTGCTTACTGCAGTGAAATCAGAGGTAACAACAATATTTCTGTTCAATTATACTCTGCTATAGGATCTGAAAATTGTTTAATTTGTTATGTTTTCGGCTTTTGGTTGTTTAGAACGGTTGAAGGTTAGGCTGTTTATGATAACGGTGCCTCCGCTGAGCCTGCTAACTCGGTTTCAGGAGCTTGCAGTGATCGGACGTGTTTCCTTTTGTGAGCTGGTTGTATGTAACCTGTACAATTTTGAGTCAGTTGACAAGAAGACTCGTAAGGGTTGAAATCGGGCTTTGTACCGCGCAGAATTTTTATTTGGAGATTTGGAAAAATGGAGACTGCGGCTAGAAAAGTTGGTGAAAATGAACTGGTATGTTAATATATTATTTACATTTGAAAAAATGTGTTTTAAAAACTTGATTGCTCAATTTATTTTTCCGTTTAGATTTTGAGTGCTATATTCTCTAACTTGGATATCAGCACATTGAACGTTTGTAGCCTGGTTAATAGGAAATGGTTTAAAGAGGCCTGTGCATTCAAGCGTTTTAAAATTCCCTACGTGGATGGTGACAACTTCATCGAAAGCATCAAAGAAAACAACAAGAACTCCCCGTCGATACCGTACAGGCATGTTCAATGTTGGAGCATCATGGGAAAGGAAGTTGCGCCAAGTTTTGGACCTAACCTCGTGTCTCTTCATCTAAGTAAGGTCCGTTTCCGCGACAGCATGGAGCTGAGAAAAGTTATCTATCTTGACTTTCCTGTTATGCGTGAGTTGTTTTTGGACCAAATAACCGTGTGCAAGAAGAAAAACTACGCATTGGATATGGATGAATTCAAAGTGCATGAAAATGTGAAAGTACTGAAGATAGTTCGTTCAACTGATGACCATGACGATGACGCAGTTGCTGTAATTCGCTTCCAAGAAATCTTTGGCCAATTTCCAAACTTGCAGGTGAGTAATTTGCTATGATTTGTTAAAACGAAGTATTGCGTCTGGTGTAATAACTAAGTGTTACTTTATAGGAGTTAACTTATGATTGTGAACATCTGGGATGGGACGGAACCAAAACTCAGTTTTTCAATGCTATTCGACTAGCTGACATTAGGCTATCCAGATTGCAGCTTTCACTTCCTCCTGCGTATCAATTAGAACCATCTGAAGTACTAACTGCTATGAGTTCTTACGTCAGCACTAAAGGAGCAACATTGATTGCTATTGGTGGTAAATGGGGTTCTCAGTCAACAATCCAGAAAGTGTTTGAAGATTTTGACAACAAGAATCTCTCGAGCCTTACGATTAATGAAGCAAATTTATCAACCTTTGGGAGGGGAACATTTGATCGTCTAACTCACGTCCTGATTTCTTTGGTCAATCACGACTCGTTAGAGTTTTTGAAGAGAATGCCAAAATTACGATGTGTTCAATTCCTGGAACCAGTACATTTTCAACCGACGCTGTTAACGGTTTCATCGGTGCAGGAGATTCACTTGATAAATGCATACTACCCGGAAGAAATCGAAGAAGTTTTCAAAATCTTTCCCTCTGTAAAGAAATTGGAAATCATAGAGAGTCACGACGTTGAGTTAGTTGATGACTGGTTTGCAGAGGATGGATGGAACAAAGAACATGTTGAGATAAACGGATTATTACCTTACATTGAAAAGTATTGGCCAAAGATTAGTTCAGTTAAGATTCGTACACCGTGTGGACTGAGAACAGAAGAATACCTGGGTGACAATTATATAAAAGAGCAAGGAGGGAATGTGTGTGTTTCAACAGTAAGAAAGCTTCTCAACGCTTTGCAAGGTACGTGTCGCTTACCGAATATCAAATTCGTTTGATTTCATTCAAATGAAGTAGGTGTTGCACTAAGATTTTCTGAATATGACTTTTAGATATCGAGATTTTTGAATATTCCGAAGATTTTGAAAAATATTCTGAACGAGTTCACGATATCACAGACGACGTCGATAGCGACGGTGAATGGGAGCATGGAAGTTATTGGGAGTACATCGAAGAAATGGACAAAGTGCCCGTGAAGACAAAGGTACTGCAACTTCGTATGTGTTTTGGTGACGCTGCTGCCATTAAATGTTTTGTCGATCATCCAAAGCTGAGAACCCTTCGTCTCAAGACAGTCTGCGTAAGTTGATCTACTTTATAAACAGTGCATTTTGTGAAGATATAGTATAACTTTAAACATTCTGACGTTGCAAATCTAAATTGTAGATTGCGGAAGAGCAGGTCAAACTCCTTCGACAGCGGTTCTCTTGTCTGGACATTGAAAGGAACATTTACTAGCAAAAAAATATTGCAAATCGTATATTAGCTCATGACTTTTTCAAGGATTGCTACACTAACTATAGTTTCAGTTTTATTTTTTTCAAATGATTAGAATAAACGGTCTATGTTACGAAAACTTGAGGTACATTTCTGTTTATAAGAGCACGAAATAAAAACTTTAAAATATTTGTACTGAAAACCAATAACCAAGATTGAGGTTTATGTAAGCGAACTATATCTTCATTAATAGTATACATGCGAATCTATACGGCCTACGATACATTTATACATTCCGTATGGAAATGTCTCTTAGAAACATCCAATTTCAGTTGTGCAAGCGGGAGATACATATAAAAGCAAGGGTTCTTCGCAAATTTTAGTCAGTTGCTCAGTTGAGCTCGAAGTGAGTGGTGTATCCTTAGAGGCTCACCGAAAAAATAAAATAACCAAAACTAAGAAACCGGAATTTAAAAAAATCAGCTGGAAAAATTGAAAAGGTATTTCATAGTGACTGTGCACGAGTTGTATGTATACAATTTTCAAAAGCGTCACAGTTGATTCAATGATTGTAACACTGTTCTACTCAATATGCTAACATAATTTCCCTCTTTATTTTGTCGCCTCAGTGGTTGTGTTGGTCAAGTTTGTGTTGCGTGAGTGTGCCAGAGCTCGTGTAAGTGATTTTACCTGATACCGTGTCGGTACTACTGTGAAATATTGATTTGATGAATTTTAGCATTAGAACACAGTTAAAAGTATCAAATTTATAAAAATGCAACAAGGTTTTATGATATATTTTAAAGTTTACCGATTGTGTTTAACCATTTGTACATAGTTTTGAAGAAACTTTGCGCATAATCGGACCTTGCTGCCTTACTTGGTGTGAAATTGGAGGTAACAACAGTAATGCTGTTAAATTGGATATAAATTGAAATTAAAACTCTGTTGTGAAAATGTTCAATTTGTTTTATTTGATCCTGATCATTGTGTTTTGATTGTTAAAGCAGTTGCATTTGGCTCTTTATGATAACGGTGCATCTGTTGAACCTGCTCATTCAGTTGCAGGAGCTTGTGGTGACCGGACTTATGTTCAGGACGAACGGCAACGTTATAAGTCAGGTAGCCAGAAGACTCGTAAGGTGTGGAATCGTAAGTCGGACCGCGCAGAAGCTTTACTTTGGAATTTTGTAAAAATGGAGAAAGCGGCTAGAAAAGTTGGTGAAAATGGACTGGTATGTACAATCATGCACACGATTTGGCTTTGAAACTTGATTGCTCATCCTTCTTTTTCCGTTTAGATATTGACCGCCATATTTTCTAACTGTGATATCAGCACATTAAACGTTTGCAGCCTTGTTAATAAGCAATGGTTGAAAGAGGCCTGTGCATTCAAACGTCTACAAGCTCATAGCTGGCAATCAGACGAAAAGGCCGGACTTATCGAAAGCATAAAAAACTCCCCGTCGATACCAAACAGCCATGTCCAATGTATCGGCGTGATGCGAGAGGAAGTTGCGCTTAGTTTTGGATCCAAACTCGTATCTTTACATTTAACGCAAGTTGGTTTCCGCGATATAATGGAGCTAAGAAAAGTCATCTACCTTGACTTTCCTATTATGCGTGAGTTGGTTTTGGACCAAATAACCGTGTGGAAGAACAAGAAGCATGCATTGAATAAGGATGTATTCAAAATGCATGAGAATATGAAAGTTCTGAAGATAGTTCGTTCAACTGAT
>VICI01004030.1:0-11814 GCA_019593645.1 Akabosia matsudoensis
TTGCCAAACTTGGCTTGTAATGCTTTACAAGTTTATCGTGTTGCAATAATAATAAGCTCCTGCAAACGGTAAACTCCTTTTTATATAGCAAACTCTGGTAT
The DNA here is from genome assembly GCA_019593645.1 of Akabosia matsudoensis. Taxonomy (NCBI): domain Eukaryota; kingdom Metazoa; phylum Arthropoda; class Collembola; order Entomobryomorpha; family Paronellidae; genus Akabosia; species Akabosia matsudoensis. The sequence continues at coordinate 102 of VICI01004030.1, forward strand.
GTTTGTTGGATGTTATTTTTTTACGGCTAATCCATTTCAAGTTATTCCACTTCATCGTTTCTACAATAGCAGGAGTAGGTACTGACTCGTCTTTCACTTCTGCCTGGCAAAATAAAACTTTCCCCAAAAAATAAAATGGCAATCATAGTAATTGGTTCTTTTTTTGTTGTCCCAAGTGTTGTTTCCTATACCATTTTAGTGGTTTTGATGCTGAACTTTCTCTTACTAGCTAATATTCGTGGAAAGGGGGTATATATTTCTCCAACCTCGTTCATTTCGGCTAAAATTAATTATTGATGTTTGTTCCGTAATTTCATACAAAAGGGATCATAAAATACAACGTTGGCGGTTTGGCTGTCAATCTCATTTTTAATTAACTACTTCTAATCCACGGTATTGGAAAAAGGAAACAAAGCATTGAACAGAGAGCATACATATATGCCTGGTATACAAACATCCAAACCAAACCAAGGTAGAAAATACTTCTGATTTCACGAATTTTCCGTTCTAAGCAATTGGTTGGTGGTGAAAATTCAGTCTGCAGGTGTGTACCACGTTTGGATTATATGGCTTTGTGAATTTCCGTTGTAAATTATTTAACCTTTCTTCACAAAATATGCACTGTGGACAAGGGTCATTTTCATTTCGTGCAAGAAGAGGAATTCACATGGCGTAATAAGGGCATTTGTCACAATGAATAGCTTTCTCCCTTGAAAATAAGGTAGAACAGAAGGCATCCAGTTGAAAGATGCTATGCGTAAGGAGATCATGATCTATGTACATTCTAATCTTTGCTTCATGATACATTTATAACACAAAAGCCGGAGATTTGGTGAAAGCCATTGGTGGATATGGGCTACATAATTCAAGTGAAGCACGCTTATCAGAGGCTCGTGAGTGAGATATGAATCTTTCGTGAGAAAATATTTGGATAAAGGTAAAGGTGATGATTTTTACAAGATAGTGCGAGTTGAAAAAGATGTGAAAGAAATTGAATATCTTTGTTTACACTTTTCGCTCGCATGTTAGAGATGAGGTGAGTCCTTTCTGCACGGTGATTGAGAAGGACCGATTGCAATTGGCAATTGTATACCGGTTAGAAACTTGCCACAATCCGGACGAAGAGTCTTTATGCTTAGTAGGATTAGTCACTTTCAATAAAGCCTCTGTAGTGAGTATCAAACAAAGGCTACAATAATTCTATTTAACAATCAATCAATGTAAGTTATGTTACTGTACTTGACTAGGATCAGTTATTTAGAAAAACCTACTGTCTTAGATTTAAAATTGTAAAAAAAGCTTTGTCTCTAATTGCATAAAGAAATAGATTTTTTTTCGTAAAATATGTACATTGAAATAACTACTATTACAAATGCAAGTTATAATTAACTGAACGAATATGAAATGTGAAAGCTACTTTGTATCATGTGGACTCCACCACCTCTCTTCATCTGCATCCCGATTCTATCCCGAAACAAAAAAAAACAGTAGTAGCAACAACTAGACGAAAAGGGTTTTCACTTTCTCGGGAAAACAACACGGTTTCACACTACTTAACCTATTTTAATGATAGTAAATGGGAAAAAAACTACAAGGTTGTATAACAGCACTCTATATTATTTCATATGAAAGGTATTTAAGTGCTTGTATTTACAACTGGGATAGCTCAACACGAAACAAAATGTAGTTTAACTGCTAACATGTGCCCCGCTTATTTTGACACAAAGAATTTCTAATGAGTGTTCACAGTCTAACACGATGTATGCGGAATACGAGAGCCGTCTCGAAAACAAAGTCTGGGTTTTCCGATTTCTTCACTAATGAAAGCGATGAGACAAGCAGTTGTTTTTACTGTGTGTCGTCAAATGAGACGAGCAGCGACATGAAGAATCAGTTTACGACTGTTTTCATTTTTATCAGGACTTGAATGGACAAACCTTAACGGGCATGATATATGGTGTGTGCATGCAAGCAAAAAAGGACAAGCATGCAAAATGGTGTCCCAAATTTATAGTTACGTAAAGTGAAAATTGTAAAGTGCTTTTGATGTACAGGCATATACACATACAACAAACAAAGTTTGTTTGGACTTTTTACTTTAGTCTCAAGCACGTTCCAGGTTGTGCAGGAAGTATAATGACGGGTTAGTAACAAACTAGTTTTTACAGTGCAGGAGAACGGGGTTGATAAAGCTAAGTTTCGTCGTTAGCTTTTACGGTGGGATGGGATATTATTATAATGGCAAGGGAAGAAAAGGTAGCTTCAAGTAGATTGCACCACAACAACACAAGGATAAAAGAATGTTTGCCGATATTTGTTCATAGCAGTGACAGAGTGGACATCAAGTTGGATGGATACAAGCATTGAAAATACATGTCAATATGAGCTACTAGCCTTATGAAAAACTTTTATCCAACTATTTCCCAGGGAGGGTTAGGCAAATGTCTACTAATTGCAGACATTCTTTGGAAGTTTCAAGTTAGATGGTGTTCCATGCTAGATATAATAGCGATATCGCGGTACCCGTCAAAACATGTGCATGCAAAAGTCTTTCGCATCCGGTTTCAACCTTAAAAGCCAATTAACACCTTTTCTTCCTTCGTATATTTGCAGATACGCTTTTATTTAAGCCTTGCAAAATAAATACAAGTCCAACTATCAAACCTTTTTGACATGTTTTTTTCACAGTTTCTTTTTTGTCTGAGCTCATTTGAAAGTGAATGTTACATGTACAGTCAGAAACACAAGCAATGCATCGTGTTTTAATTGATAAGGAGTATCTTTATCTTTACCATTTTTCTTTTCGCTGGAGGTCGTTGTTGAAAAACAAAAGGATTTTAGTGACTACCTTTGTCAAGTCAACCTGGGCGTTCCGACTTCATTCATCTCTTGGAAAGGTGAAAAAGAAGTTTTGTTTAGAGGTTGATAATACCAATTACGCACGTCAAAGGGAGAGAATTCATTAACGTTAATACACTGTCAATTGAAGACAGAAATCCTGTTCCAAAAATAATTCACCCCATGAATTGAGTTCCAAAGGGAATGTCATAATTCATTTTCCTTACCTTTTATTAAGCAGCGAAAGCTGCTTTATTTTCATATAGATTTTGTCTGTTCTTGCAGGGCGTCTCAATGCCACCTTTTTTACATGTTTTCTGATGAGATAGAGACATAATTCCCTTCTTTCATCTCTTCTGCTCCCTGTCGCTTTCTCCTCCAGAAACTCATTTACACACTTTCAATTTGAACCGTTTCTATTCACAAAAAAATCTGCACTTCTGTCGAATATACACGAATCCAATGAAAGGAGCAATTTTCGAAGAATACAATTGACTGAAATTGTATGATAGATTACATTTAATATCGACGCATTGTAAGACTAGTAAACTCTATTTCCACATTCCCACTCACTTTCTCCGCAAGAAAAAGACGGAATGTTAAGGTAAAGAAAAAAAGGAGTGTCTTCTAATTTAAATGATAGTTGTGCTCGTCTTTATGATTCGTGTTTGTGCTTTCGTTTAGTCAAAAGACAGAATTATGATGATTGCAGAGACACAGTTCAAGTATCACCATATTTCTTGACGTTTTGTCTAGATGCTACACACACCTTGGCTTGCTCGAGACGAGATTCCAAGTGGTACTGATACCATGTTATTTGTAGCTCTGCAGTGTCCAAAATGATTGCTTTGTTGTTGGCTTAATAATAATAAGCTGAGATTTTTCGATAGCATCACATAGACTCCTATTCATTCTTCGCCTGTAGGAAATAATAGGAAAAGTAGGAATGACTGACTTGGAATAAACTGATGCAAGCAAGAAGCTACTTTAACACTTTGGTAGCCGAAAAGAAAAGCATTGTAGTAGGAAAAGGGTAAAAGAAGGAAACAATATACCGTTATGTCAGTATTTGACTTTTCCCAAATTAGTATCAAACCATGAGAAAAAATAAATAAGTAACACCTTCGTCAGGTCGTTATTTCGAGGTGTGTACCAATGAACGAATACAGTGTACCGGCCGAGGAATGTGCAATATGTATGATATAAACTAAAAGCTGGTGCAAATATGAAATAGGCAAATAAAAATCTTGAAGATATTGGATATACACTTGAGGTTGAAGGATAAGTCCATCGACTTAGGATGATAGGTTTTTTTCTGAAGAAAAAAAAGACAGTTTACTTGAATTTGAAAGCTATATTGTTAAAAGCATGCATATAATAGGTTTTTATGTCATCGATTTCTTTTCTTTCGTAGCATCCATTCATTTAGGAAACGTTGAATATCAGTTGGAACACTGTTAAATCATTAAATCATGGGGCTTTTGATGGAGTCGAAATGCAGGGCTAACATGATTTGAAGGAAAATGAAATGATAAACTATTCTTTATGTATCCAATCCAGTTTCCCATGAACAGGTCGACAACTGGGAGAGTTTTAGATATCCTGCCAAAATAAATGACCTACCCTTGAATCTTAGACATTTTCCAAGGCTCGAACGAACCGAAACGACACAAAGAAGCACATATGAAACAGCTCCTGTTAGTGTTAGATTGAGTTCCAGCTCCAGCACATGTGAAATTAGGAACAAATACTGCGGGACGTAAAATGGTTGATGATGATGATGATGACTCTTCAGTGTACAGTTTTGAACTCGCCTTGACGCTGTTGTGCAACCGCATATCTTATGCAGCTTTGCGTAGGTGCAAAGCGTGTACAACATAATCATGAAATACGGAGCCTTTATGACGGAATATACCATTAAACCTGTCAATGTACATCCTAATTTGTAGACTTTAAAATTGAGAATGAAAAAGATAAAAAACAAAACCATATAACATAGTTTCAATTATTTTGCTTCCAAACTGTGATAATTTGAAATTAAATGATCCTCTGTAGTTATCCTGTCGATTTTAGAGGGAAAAGTATAGTGCCTTGTCTTCTAATTAATGGCCGAATCGGCAATAAATGGCAGGTCAATTTTCTAGCTTATCGTCAATTGTATAATATTGTGCTGGTTGTTGCACCGGTGTAAACCTATGTTGTGTCATTATTAGCAGGCTATAAATGTTGGACACCCACTATAACAACTAGTGAACCTACAAGAAGTAATTAATTGAGTGTTCTACCAGAACTTGCTTTTCTAGAAGACAAGAATTTCTAATTCACAATGTTTTTGGTAGTTGAAACGAACCCAAAACCCATTCACCATTGGGGCCAATTTACAAAATTCTTTTACAAATTGAAATTGGGTAATGACTTGGTCATAGATATGTACATAACCCTCTATCGAAGCAGCCATCCATCCGCAAGAACATTAAAAATTCCTTTACACTACACAAATATAATGATTCACGAAATTTTCTATGCATCTATCTAATGAACGTGTCAGCGACAGCGAGTGTATGAATTTATATTCATGTTCATCACTTTCAAACCAGTACTTGCATTTGTAACAGGAGAAATCATTGGTCCACTTTCACCAAGCTCTTGATTAAAAGCATAAGATTCTTAACAACTTGCAATTACCGTTACGCGTGTGAAAATCCCTTCAAGAAATATTTACAAACACCGTAAGTCTTATTCATTTGCTAAATTCTTCTGTCAACAGGCAACATAACTGCAGTCTTTTATTGCAAGCTTCAAAATGAAGACTTCAGCATGTGCAATCATTGTCTTTGCTTTCTCTAAGGTTGTATTCGTAAGCGCATGCAGTACGTTTTCATCCGAACAAGTCCAGATTCGCACTGCCCTTTTCCAACTTTGTGAACTTATATTTGTGTCGCTTCCTTGGAATGAAACAGTTTATTTGACTCAATTACCAATTCAGTTATCACGTGAATCTGCAGGTCTATACATTTTGCGAGAAAGCGTTTTAAAGCCAAAATCATATCCACTGAAACGTCTTCAGGATATTCATAAATTCAATCACTTGCGGTGTTCTGTTGCATTTATCCAAGTTGAAAAATTCTCAGAAGCATTGCCAACCTATCTGTTCAACACGTTAACTCCACGTTATGCTCCTATAATAAGAAAAGATGAAGACTTTTTTGTATTTATTGTTCCTCGTGTTCATGACGCAGAAAAGCTTTTACTTTCTTCCACGTTCGGAGAAAAAATTAAGTATAAAATCAGTATCTCGCTCGATAACTCAAACATACCGTCCTCATCACAATCATTGCTCCTGCGAACCGTTGATTTATATGGTGGCAGCAATGGAGAGGCCCTTTTACGTAACGAACACATAAATATACGAAATTGTGAGCCAATAGAAGTGTCTCATTTCTTCTCTGATTCAACAGAGAACTTTCACCGGAAACGACTTCGAGTTGCAAACCCCAAAGCTCCGTTTTACTTCGAAATGAAACCCAGTTCGGATCCCAGTCAAGGGAATATTCCCCTCAGAGGTCTGTACAAGGTTTGGCTGGACGTAATGATGGAACACCTCAATTTCACTGTATACCTTTTCCAATCCTCTTTGTCCGGAGGAACAGGAAAACAACTTAAGAATGGCACATGGTTAGGAGCAGTTGCAGATGTACTCTCTGAAAAAGCTGATTTAGCAGTTTACATTGGTCACATATACAACCGCGACGAATTCGTCGAATGGTCGGCCCCTGTAACTTACGAATGGTTGGTTTTCATCACGCATAAGCCCAGATTCTTCTACAGCCCTACTGCAATCTTTAGACCCTTTCCGATTACGCTATGGTTTGGTTTCGTTTTGACAGTGGGAGTAGTTTCAGTAGTGATCAAATTTTTAATCAAAATTATTTTAAATTCATCGAACATGATATCAATACGTAAGACGCTCTTGTATCTCGTTGCAAGTTTCATGGAACAAGACGCCAACTATTACCTCCAAATGCATTTCTCGCCAGTAAGAGTGATAGTATCATTTTGGCTGTTATTCGCTTTAATTCTTTCAACTGCGTATCGGGGAAAATTAGTGTCACTAATCGCTTTCCCGGCGCCTTCTTGGGTGCCATCGACATTTGACGACTTGGCATACTCTGGATACCGTGTTCGCGTAAACATATTAGGAGAAGGGGAAGCCGCATATTCCATCCTTTCCACGTCCAAGAGTCCTGTCTACCAAAAGCTTTTTCAGAAGATGAAAATCTACCCCGACCCAGCGGATTGCATGAGAGAGGCGCTTCACAATAATATCGGTTGTATTATGTGGAAAAGTTTCGCAGACTCAACGGAGGCGAAAAATTTTACGGACAAATTTGGGAGAAAGCCATTTCGTGCATCAGAGCAAACCACGTCGTTCATTGCTGATGGTTATGTAAGTCAATTAGCTCTAATTGGGTATCAGTATCAGAATCATAGTCTACGTTCTTTTTAATTGAAAGGGAAACTTTTGTTCTAGATTTGGGAGAAACGGGCGGTTTTCAGGCAACATTTTGATCGTCTCATATGGTCAATTGTGGAAACTGGCCTGAGTTGGTACTGGTTCCAGGCTGACCTACAGTTTTTGAAAATGAGAAGACTGGAATGGGAAAGGCATCAGGCTTGGCATTCATATAATTCTACCGCTACCGCCGCAGTACAATCTGCACTTGGTGATAACGATGATGGTCCGTCGACATTAAAACTAGTTCATTTCGTAGGGCTTGCTTGTATGGTTGGTGGTGGATTCCTGTGTGGACTGACAAGTTTTCTGGTAGAATGTTTTCTTTATTGTAAAAAGTCATTTCTTGAGGTATGCTGTATGAAAATTTGAAGCAGTCTCGCCGTTTGCTTAGAAAATATTGTCTTGTCACACAATGTGGTAAACATGTTAAAATTTAACTGACACACAAATCGGGAGGGGATCAATTACTGACTAGCCCGAATAATAGTACATGCTATGACTGGAACCCTGAATCTTAAGGACGAACGCCATCTTTTAAGGAGTTTTTAATTACCTATTATACGTTATAGCTGTACCAGCATTTCCTAGTAAGTGAAGGGGCTTGTATGTGTTTGTAATTACAAGTTTTAACTGACGTACTTCTTACTACGGCACACAGAAGACAAGGTCAAAGTTGTGGATGGAATTCTTCTTGCAAATTACTAAAAAAAGTATAGTACAACTAGTAAGCAGCAATATATGCAACACTTTCTCCCATTATCCTCTTGATTAACTATTGATTTCAAGCTGTTAAGAAGAAAGAAAACTAACGCTTTGAAAAGAATGTAGACATAAATGAATAAAACTTTACGCGGACGAAGTTGATCCAATTTTTACCATCACACTCTGGGTTCACTCACACATCATCACACTCAGCAATTTCCTCGTCACAACAATAGGCAGTAATTTGAAGGTCTTTACCTTCGCGTTTAAAATGTTGATGTTACAAGTTCCTTAATCAAAATACTTCGGCGAAGTATACATGAAATACGTTCAAGGCTTCCGTTGTATCATGTAATTAGTTTGTTCGACTTAGATTAAACACATTGAAAACAAACAAGTTAGGTACTAGGCACATGCACATCCAATGCTTTGTAGCCTGTGTAATTTTTAAAATTTGGTGGTAATTGCCATTGTTGTTCATGCCGTGATAGAACCAGTTTAAATTTTTTTGTCAGTTTTTGGTATAAACTTCAAACTTGGAATATCTGGCTCCTGTAATTGCTGAAATATTAATTTTTTTGTATAGCAAAACGACTTTCAGGTAGCTTCAAAATTTCATAAGCTAACCATCCTTTCCCTTGATTTAAATTGACATCAATGCAAAAGTATAAAATATTATTCTTCGATACGATACAACATACAACCTTCATTCACTGAGAGCGAGATAACGTAATTAACTAATATGGAAGAGTTTTGTCAGCAAAATTGTGATTGGCCAAACGACAAACGAGACTCCGAAGCAATTCCATTCGTCAACTGACATCGATGAATTTTCGGTTCTAAGTCCAATGGAAACCTTTCTTCGTTCAAATATAATTTTTATTTTATTTAAATTCCTTCGGTTCGTAAACTCAAACGATTCCGCTGTGGAATTAATGTCAACCTTACTGCGAAATGAGCATTTTTTGTCTTGTGAAATAATCTTTGTAAATGTGAATGGAAATAGTCTAGTTCACAACTTTTCCAATATTTTGCTACCGCATCATGGAGTGCAACAACAATCTGGAGGTGTATACTCCGTTTGGCGAGCCTCGCCTCAAAGTAAAATCATCGAATTCCGAAGGCTGAAAGACATACACAGATATTCCAGCAAAAATTGTGGAGTTGCTGTGCTTTCCATTCCAAGCGTTGATCTTGATCTAGCAAAATGGTTGTTTGAAACTGTTACCCATCCTTATGTGCCAATCATAAGAAAGGATGAAGATCCTTTCATATTTTTATTTCAAAATGGCAAGGATGCTCAGGATATTCTGCTTTCACATCAATTCGGAAGTAAAATCCGGTTCAAGATTGGAATAATTGGTGGCAAAAATCCACTTGAAATTAAAACTGTAGACCTATACGGCGATTCTGGGCAACCGCTGATACGTACCGTGGAAATGCCATATGACATAGTGTCATCACTATTTTTTGATTCTACCCGTAATTTTCATGGGAGGAAAGTTAGAGTGGCAAACCCAAAAGCTCCGTCCCATTTTGAAATGGCCCAACTTCCAAATGGACATGGATATCGCGCAGTTCGGGGTATTTACAAGGTCTGGCTAGACGTGATGATGGAAAGATTCAATTTCACGGTAGAGATGTTCCTCACATCTTATTTCGGAGGAACCGGGAAGCGATTAAAGAACGGAACGTGGGTTAGTTTTTACAACTGTTTTGAATATTTGCCAGTTTTTTTCTTATTGCCATTCTCAAATGCTTTAACTATTTTTACATCCAAAAAAAAGGTCGGGGCAGTTGGAGACATTTTACATGGCCGAGCAGACATGGCAAGCTTCAATGGCCACATATATAATCGTCATACAGTTGTATGATATGCGTATTTAAAATCAAAAAATTATCATGAAGACTATCAGGTATTGAATATTTCACACTGTAACAGGTTGAATGGTCAGCACCTGTTACCTACGAATGGATGGCGTTCTTGACACATAAGCCAAAGTCGTTTTTTAGTCCATCCGCCATTTTCAAGCCGTTTCCAATCATCCTCTGGGTTGGCTTTCTAGCCTCCCTTGTAATCGTAATCATCGCCATAAAAGTCCTTCTCGTTTTGAATCCTGGGATTAAATATAAAATGAACTATTCGGGAACGCTTCAGTACCTTTTTGCAAGTTTCATGGAACAGGGCGCTGGGGTTTACCTTGATGTGACACATCTCCCAGCCGTCCGAGCACTTTTAATGTTTTGGCTACTATTCGCAATGGTAATAGCGACAGCTTACCGAGGGAAATTGGTGTCGTTGATAGCCTTTCCGGCGCAGAGTTGGGTGCCGACTGATTTCGAGGAACTGGCCCATTCAGAGTACCGCGTTGGTCTGAATACTCTTGGCAGAGGCGGGGCAGTCTACTCCGTCTTGTCCACATCAAATAGTCCAGTTTACAAGCGTATCTTTCAGAGACTGGAAATAAATCCAGACTCTGTGGAGTGTCTCAGCGAAGCCCTTCACACAGACTTTGGCTGCATAATGGTGAAAAGTATTGGGGATGTGGTGGCTTATAAAAATTTCACGGACAAGTTCGGTCGGAGCCCTTTCCAGGAATCAGATAACATGGCGCTATTTCATGCAGACGGATATGTAAGTTTACTTAGGCTATGAAGGTCATAATAATATATGGAATGGATTAAAAGAAAAGAAAACTAATTTCCAGATTTGGGAAAAGAAAGCTATTTTCCGACAAAACTTTGACCGTCTCACTTGGTCTATAATGGAAACGGGTTTGCAAGGTCTTTGGTTTCAGTCTGACTTGAATTCACTGAAGCAGAAAAGACTTGCTTGGGAGAAGGAGTCAGGGCACGTCACTCAAATCCCTGGAGCCCAAGATGGACCTGCTAAGCTACAACTTGCTCATTTAACAGGGCTTTTTGACCTCTTCATGTCAGGATTGACATTGGGCAGTTTCTGTGTAGTAGCTGAAAAAGTGTTGTCATTCATGAAACACAATGGAATAAGTCCAAAAATTTCTAACATTGAATAAAACAAATATAAAATTAAAAGCATAGACTAGCCTTTCCACTTACTAGGAAATTACTTACTTATCTCCGTTTGAAAGAATAACAAATAATGAAACAGCAATATTTCAATGTAAAATGGAGATTGAGAATTTTGAATCTGCATTTCCAATTCCACACATGCGTATACTACAACATGTTTAGTTACTCAGCCCGTTTGGAATTCACATTTTACCGTTCCAAAATTGTAAGCGGAAGTGAAGAGCGTTTGTTGATCGCTACGACCGCCGACCGGCAGGAAAATTTCTAATACAAAAAAAAAATATTCAAATGAGTAAGAGAAAGGAACAAGGGTGAACCTTCCAGTCACCAGTGCAGTGAGAAGGAAGGTAATGTGGAAGGAATCGTTGTGAAATTAGGACTCGATGCATTGCAAACATGAGGAATCTGCTTGACGTGACGAACAACGAACAGCTTTTTTGTTTGGAAGAGTTTGGTTAGCTGTGGCTCTACGGTGATCTTATCACCGTCTACGGCGATATTGAATATAGACCTAGAGAGTGATGTTACGTTGCAATATCACCGCGGAGCTCGATAAACAAATTCCAGAAGAGTATTATTTAAAAATGACAGGGTAACGAAATATTA